>OV651815.1:10600073-10775358 GCA_927349885.1 Psylliodes chrysocephalus
ATAATTCCGCATATGTGCAAATCTATAGATCAAAAAAGTTACCAATTTATGGCACCAAAAATGTTAAATAATTTGCCTGAAACACTGAAAAATGAAGTACCAATTTCTAAATTTAAAGAGGCTCTAAAAATATTTGTTAAAGAAACAGAATGACTAGAATTGCGCATGTTAATTGAACATTAAAAAGAAAAAAATTAGGAAAGTGTGGTATATATCTCATTCAGTAAAAAAAAGTTTTACTTGAGTAATAAAATCTTTGCAATATTATTTTTAAATCGTTTAAATTTGTTAGTTCTTAGTTTAGTTTAATTATTTAATCTACACACAGGCTCTTCAACCTCCTAGAAATTGCAAATATTTATTGACATATTACCAATTGTTATTTGTTATTGATGTATTTACTTTTGCCAATAAATATTATTAATATTATTTTTAATTATTATTATTATTATTATAAAAGAAATTGAAAAAATCATGTTTTTGAGTTTTGACGTTTGTTAAAAGAAAAGAAATGAAATTATTAAAGTCATTTGGGGTTAGACTTTCAATATAGTTTTTTTGTTTTAATTTGTTTCTTACAAAGTTTATCAAATGCCAACTTGCTTTGGATTTATCTGCCATGGCTATATAATTGTCATATGCATTCTTTTTTGCACGTTTTAGTTCAATATTATAGTTTTTCTTAAAGTTTTTCAAGGTATTAACAACAACTGGGTCTTTAGTAACATCACACATAGTAGATAGACTATACAGATTCTCCACCACATAGGGAATTCAATGTGTAAGAGTGAGAGGTACATATTCAATGGATAAGAGTGAGACGGTCTGATGGGAAAACGGGGTAGTGGGGGGAGTGGGGGGATTAAATTTCGTTTACCGTCGAATAGAATTTTTGCGTAGAACGAAAAGCCAAAAGGGCCTTAGCGTGTATCTCAGCTATCGTTGGTCCGATTTAAACGGAGAAAAGGGGGTTATGTAGAGAGCGTGATATAGATTGACGTCGAAAAGAAAAAATCATGCGCAGTGACAGGACAAAAGGACCTTAGCGTATATCTCAGCTATCGTTGGTCCGATTTAAACGAGGAAAACGGCATTATGAAGATAACTCAGTATTGATGGACGTCGAAAAGAATTTTTGCGTAGAACGAAAAGCCAGAAGGGCCTTAGCGTATATCTCAGCTATCGTTGGTCCGATTTAAACGGGGAAAATGGGGGTATATAGAAAACGTGATATAGATTAACGTTGAAAAGAAAAATCATGCGCAGTGACAGGACAAAAGGACCTTAGCGTGTATCACGTGATCCGATTTAAACGAGAAAAACGGGGTTATGTAGAGAACACCGAAAAGTTTGACGTTTGACGTTTGACGTTTGACGTTTGACGTTTGACGTTTGACGTTTGACGTTTGACGTTTGACGTTTGACGTTTGACGTTTGACGTTTGACGTTTGACGTTTGACGTTTGACGTTTGACGTTTGACGTTTGACGTTTGACGTTTGACGTTTGACGTTTGACGTTTGACGTTTGACGTTTGACGTTTGACGTTTGACGTTTACGTTTGACGTTTGACGGTTAGTTTCTGCTTGTATCAAGCGTCAAGGTTAACAACCCAGATCTCCGAGAGGAGGCGAATCCTACACCCGGCAATATTTTTTTTAAAGTAAAATAAGTATAGTATTCAGTATTAAGATGTCTAGCGAAGAGAATAGACGTAGAATTGAAGAGTTTGGTATAAAAGTTCAAAAACTTAGAAGAGACATAAAATTATATGAAGATAAAAAACAAGTTTTAAGAGATTTGACAAATTTAAGTCTTTGGGAGGATATTAAGAGTATCCACTTAGAAGAATCCAACCGACGCAAATATGGCCATCCTAAAGGCTAATCGGACCAACGATAGCTGAGATACACGCTAAGGCCCTTCTGGCTTTTCGTTCTACGCAAAAATTCAGACAGTCTGTCTCACTCTTATCCATTGAATATGTACCTCTCACTCTTACACATTGAATTCCCTATGTGGTGGAGAATCTGTATAGTCTATCTACTACACATAGTTTTTAATTTTAACAAAAAATCTCTTTTTCTGTAAGTTCTTTGGTAAACCAACAAACAGGCAGCTTATTTAAAATACGTCTGCTCTTCTGTAGCGGAAAAGTCCTTTCAATAAGGTCTGTAAAGGAAGTTATCAAAAAAGAAGACAAAAGGTCAACTTGTCGACTTGTTTTAAAGAATCCGCAATCAATTTTTAAAAGAGAAATGATAATTTTCATATGCCCGAGTTTGAAATAGCGGCCGCCGAGAGCCAGGTCGGGCCCCGGGACAATTCTTCAGGTCGGGCCCCGGGACAATTCTCCAGGTCCGGCCCCGCGACAATTTTATAAAAAATTAGGCCCTTTTTAATATCAAATTTCTAAAAAAGAAGATCTTGCAGCAACACCTTCTCCTCCTCACTGAATGTCTCTAAAAAAAGTCTTCAAGCAAAAAAAGGTTTTCAAGCTAAAACTTCTCCTCCGCCGAACTGCTCAAGAAGTTGCTGGGCCCCCACTTGAGTCCCGGCTACCCACCCCCCTTTTGTCGGCCCTGAATTAAAGTTAATTCTTGGGGCTTGGTTATAACGTTTTTAAAAACAAATACTGCCCTGAATGATCAGAAAACAGAGGGTCATTCATATACCCCAACTTTATAAAAACCCTCATTTAAATTTTTCATAATATTATCCAAGCAACTAGATTGATCATGTGATCCTAGTATATTCATGGATAGTTATTGAAAATCCGTAAGAATTCAACAATCACTTTAAATCATTCAGAAACGCATAATCTCCCTTAAAGTTAAAATTAAAATCACCTAAAACGATAACTGAGTATGAGGAGTTTACAAAATCATCCAAAAGACATTCAAAATTTCGCAGAAACCTCTCTCATTTCCACCGCTCGGTCTGTGTACTGTGAATATATTAATTTTTAATTGATATAGAGTAATACCACCAAATTCTGAAATGCCCTTTACATTATATTTATCAAGATTCAGACATTTTGTTCTGAACTTATTTCTAGAGAAGATAGCAACTTCTCCATGCTGAATATTTAAAAACTTTCTAGTATATTGCCAGGAATATTGATTTGAGTAAGATTACTTTCATTTTGCCAATGTTCCGAAACTAAAAAGAAATCAGAAGGATATTGATGAAGCTATAAAAAAATTAAAACCAAAAAAGTGTGCAGGTGTAGATAATATTCCGCCTTATATTGTAAAAGCCTGTGCTCATTTATTAAAAGTTCCTTTACTTCATATATATAATTTTATTCTTGCCAATTCCGAGTTTCCGCTAAAGTGGAAAACGGCGATATATACACCTATTCACAAGTCAGGAAAAAAAAGCGAGATCGAAAATTATAGAGGGATAGCGATTATGTGTGCACCTTCAAAACTATTTGAACAAATTTTATATAACAAATTACTTAATCATGTGCAAAATATCATAGTAGATGAACAGCATGTGTTTATTAGAGGGAGATCTGTTAATAGCAACTTACTTTTATTTGCAGAAAATGCAGCAAAAGCTCTGGAGGACAAAACGCAACTAGATATAATTTACTAAAGCTTTCGATCATTTTAATCATGATATCTTGCTGCAAAAGTTGTGTAACTATGGTTTATCTATGAATTTGTTAGTATTATTAAAAACGTATTTAGAAAATAGATATTTTATTGTCAGATAAGTACCACAAGGATCCAACTTGGGCCCATTGTTGTTTATTTTATTTATAAATGATCTCCCTTCTTATATACAACACTCTAAATATTTATTTTTTGCTGACGATTCTAAAATGTATCAAAGCATAAAAACCGTTAGAGACTGTGTAGCTTTACAAAAAGATATCAATGCAATTTATACATGGAGTGAAAATAATAAGTTAAAATTTAACATTAAGAAATGCTTTATACTTACAATTGACCGTAAGAGAGACAATGTTATTATATTTGACTATAAGATGGACCAACAAATTTTAACTAGACGATCCGAAATTACAGACCTCGGTGTAAGCTACGACAATCAATTTTCGTTTGGTTCGCAGATAAATAAAATTGCTCTTAGTGCTAACCGTATATTAGGGTTCATTATTAGACAAATTCAAGCTTTTTCTAATCTAAATACTATAAAATATCTTTACTACTCACTAGTTAGGACAAAATTGGAATATGCCTCGATTATTTGGGGTCAACAACCCCAAATTTACTTAGATAAATTGGAAAAAATTCAAAACAAATTTCTTAGGTATCTTTACTACAAAAAACATCGTCATTGGCCAGACTACAATTACGTACGAACATCTATGTTACGACAAGAATTTGGAATATCCTCACTGATTAATAGACGGAAACAGTTTATGATGACATTTTTATACAAAATTTTAAATAACCAAGTAAACTCAAATGAATTACTGCTACTCATACCATTTAATGTTCCTTCTAGGCGCACTAGGTCTCCCTTTATATTCAATATATCCAATAGTACCCTAAAATCTCCTCTTTCATTTGTACTTCGACTTTTAATTCTTTGTGTAACTTTGACTGGCATGTGAGTTACAAACAGTATCAAAGAAATCTTAATGAGTACCTTAATGTTTTAAGTATTTAAATATGTATGCTGTTTCCGCTGATTGTTGTGAAGCTTTGTAGTCTTGATATTCAAACCCATTCATACAAGTAAAAAAGTAGTGTCATAATGTCATATGTATGATTATATTATATATTATGTATATTATGTATTGTACTACTCATGTAAAAAGGCCGTAAGGCCTGTTTGAGTTTTATTATTAAATAAATAAATAAATAAATAAATAAATATTCGTTAAATAAAATCTCAACCTGTTCAAGTTTATTTCTAATACCCTTTATCTCGAAAACTAGCCATATTATCAGTTTGGACCACTGAGTACGTTTTGTCAAAAAACTGAGTTACTGGTCCTTCATTTACTTAATCATACCTGCCAGATGTTTACTCAATTTCCTCTTCCACGTACCAAACAGCCCTCGTACATGGACAAGTTGAGATACATCAATAAAATTTATTGAAAATTTAACCCGGTCCTATTTGATCCATTTAGACAACAACTAAGCTGTGTCTACAATCGTAGAAACGAGACCATCAATTTTTCACTCGAATTCACTTTACACTTATATTCATCAACATAAAGAAAACGATTTGTCATTTTTTTCAAGAAGACCATTTTCAACGCTCCAATTTTTTACAGTGAACCATTAAAAGTAACCATCATCCGGGGTGGTCTCTAATCAACCCCTAGAGGGTTAAAAATTCTCAAAAGGCTTTATGGGGGCTTGTTAAGAGCGATTAAGTTTTTTTTTTATTTGATAAATAGTTTGTTTTGTAGGTTCTTTTATGTCGATACAATGGTTTGCGAAAAGCGATGTTAATCTTGGGAAATACGGTATTGGTAGTTAGCGATTTTTTTGTGCTATATGTGTTGTTATTTTAGGTGTAAAATAAAAAAAAAGGACTAAAAATGAACAGTATATAGCCAACTGATAAAAAATTACACATAGGTTGCGGTCATAAATACCTAAATTCGTATTATTTATTGAAATTTCTGATATTTTGAGGCTAATATTCTGACATATCAAGTAGATCACATAATACGTAGTTAAGCCTCCTGGTTTGCTGATAATATCTACCTATCTATTTTTAATTTTGTCTTTATCGTACTGTCATGTACTTGACCATAGCATACATTAAAATGCAAACATGCTCAGCCAATCAGAATTCATAATGGCCCAGCCGATCGAATGATTCTTGGGTTAGTATCGTGTCAGTTCCTATTTCGTTGGAGACTTGGGAATTTGACGGTAACCATATTTATGACAGTAACTAGCCTAACCTTAGATTTCATAATTTCAGATTTCGTTGGTTTGGTAATATTCGCCTTGTTCGCGATATTTTAAATCTATACATCTTATAGTTTGCTGAGTGCCTATCAGAGTCGAAAAACAAACAACAATTTTAATATTTACTACGTCTAAGTTGGGTTAGTTTTATAGTGGTTTTGAAATTCACTAATTAATTTACTAACTTTTCAGCATTTTTAATTTTGAACATAAAATAAACATTATTTTCCAGAGTTAACAAGAAAATATGGACTCAGGGGGGTAATTATTTTTTTATTGTGGCATATTCAGGATATAAAAATATACAGAGTGTCCCCTTTAAATAAAAAAAGTTGAGGGTATTTCCGGTAAAACCGGGAGTACAGTAGTAACAAAAAATACGGCATCAGATGCGTTATGCGTCATTGTACTTGTCTGCAAAGTTTCATAAATATCGTCCTTTTCGTTTTAAAGATATTTACTTGGTTCCATACTTTATCTCAACCCTGTATGATTTTGCATATGAAAATTTTTTAAAATGAACCAAAGAAAATAATGTTCAAAAGTATACGCTTATTTCACGCATTTGTCAAAAAAAAATACAAAAGTTCAACACTATGGGCCCAATATTCAATGGTTAAGACTCAATTAAATATCAAACAGTGTGAATATGAATAATTATACCAAATTAACGGCATTTTTGAGGAGACAAGCGGAAAATTATAGAAAAAATAAAAAATATTGACAAAAGACCAATTTAATAAATTTCTTCAGGATGTACCGAATAATATTTATTTAGCAACAAAGGTATGTACTTTATTATTTGTTTTATTTATTATTAATATATTTATTAAATCTTTAACAATAATATCCTTCCAAATACTAATTTTAACTTGACAACAATTACGAACATAAAATACAAATGCCAAGATAGCTCAGCGGCAGTGGATATGTCCTCGACCCCAAAGGTTGACTCAGCAGTTCGAATCTAAGCGCAGACTTTTTATTTATTCAACGTTTGTTTTTATTTTGTACTAATATTTGGAGTCACAGGAGCCTGTAGATCTACTAAACTCGTTAATTTGAAGTATAGCGACATCCAAAATTTTATTTTAGTAAATATCTCAAATACAAAAAACCACGGGCGTTCACTATACTTGAATTTGATTAAACAGTATACTACACTTCGTCCGAAGGATATGAACCTGGAGCGATTTTTTATTAAATACCAGAAGGATAAATGTCACCGCGTGGTAATGGGTATACATAAAATTTCAAACGTACCAAATGACGTCGTTACGTTTTTGAAATGATCAAATTCACATGAATATACAGGACATTGCCTTCGGAGGACTTCCGCAACTGTTTTAGTTGACAACGGTGCGAACATTACCGCATTAAAACAACACGGTGGATGAAAAACCACCAGTGTTGCTGAAGCTTGCATAGATGATTCTATTTCCGGTAAGAAACAAACGGCACAAAAAATAATTCACTAGCAAGTAGTGATGAGCAAACCAAGACCAAGACCGGGTTGGTCTTGGTCTTGGTCTTGGTCTTGGTCTTGGTCTTGGTCTTGCAAGCCTTCAGCTGATCTTGGTCTTGGTCTTGCAAGCCTTCAGCTGATCTTGGTCTTGCTGCAAGAGCCTTGCGAGTCTTGCATTTTTTGGTAAATCTTAAATACTGTTACTTTGTACATAAAAAACGTGTTGTTGTTCTGTGAATTATAGTATTTTACAACATTTTCCAGCACCAAAAAGAGTTTTTATGATATCACCTAAGTGTTCTCTATTTGTAGTTAATAATGAAACACCCTGTATAAATTATTGCCATTAGAGGCTTAATGCACATTATAAAATCAGGAGCTACCCAAGCTAGCACATAACGTTGCCAAGACTTTCGGCGATGTTGCATTAAGGGGACGTAATAACATTACTATACAACGTAAATGCAACGTTCATAAGAAGTTGTTGAGGGAAATCAAAACCTCGCAAAACTTCTATTTGTTATTTACCTAGTTAACCTACCTGTTATGTTAACACAACGTAATAAAGTAATTTGCTAAAAAGAACAAGAACTGTTTATGTCAATTGTCACTTGCCAATGTTTCTTGTCATATGTCATGTGTGTTTTTTTTAATTTGCAGAATTTCTTTTATAATTATTATTAAAAACATTTGAGTAGAAGTGGTAAGGATCCTCTATAAAATAGAAAACTATTTTCTGAACCATTTTCTTCGTTTTAGATTACAATGCCTGTTGTAAATTTTATCAAAATGTCCGGGAATATTTGGATTATATTTTTGTAGTTTTCGACAGAATGAGCTGGAGCTGGTTTATAGAATTATAAAAATGTCCGGAAATATCTGATAACTTTGTTAGAAGCTAGATAGAAGGACTTGGTTTATGAAATTATAAAATGAGGACCTCTAAATACTTGAAATACCTTATGAAAGAGATATACAAAACTAAGTTGCCACGTTACTGGCCTATTTAAGGATGTAAGTGGTGACAGTAATTCCTTCTTCCCTAGCTGGCTCTTAAAATTTAATGATTCGGAGAGTGAAGGTATTAATAAAAGTATATATCTAACTGTGATTTGATATAATATCTCTTTTAGCTTATGCACAATTTACCCTGTGGTTTATAATCCCCTACAAATGGTTATTAAAGCTGTTAATGTGTTGATGGTATTAACGATACGATACAATTTATCTTATGGTCCCCCTTTTAGTACTAGAAGGTGCACAGGTGAGTTTACATGTTTAATTTTTCAAGTTTATCTTAGGAATTATTTTAGGAATTTATCAAAACGAGCCACTACTTCTAAATTTGGAGAAATACTTGTAGCTGAGAAGTTATAAATCTTACTGCAATCAAACTGGTGATCGTTCAGGATGCGGTAATAACTGATAATGGCTTCTGGAGGTGCCAAAGCCTCAGCAAGGGGCTGCAAGTGAATCATAGCTATATAAATTGAGATTCCTATGCATGTCGCTAACATGTGTGTTTTAGGTAATATTTCAGTTCAACAAAAGACCCACTAAGTTATTAGATACACAACTATTCATAAGATAATTACAGTAAATGATAAATAAAGGCCTAAAATAAAATAACACTATTGGTATGTGATTTTAGGGGAGCATGGAGAGGTTGAACTTATCACAGATTTAGAGGCCCTTCTTTTACAAGAAACAAAATCCACAATATGTGATTCCACTTTACTAAGAATGTAACAAACTTCTGGGTAATATTATACTTAATCGAACTAAAAATACATTTTAAAAATATTGTATTTTAGATTTCCTTTGTACCTGAAAACATTCTAAGAATTTTAGAAGCAAAATAAATACTACAGACTTGTCTAAAGAAGAATAGCTATATGACATCTGAAGTTTTATAAAAAGTGAATCTACATGGTACGTCTATATTGAAAAAAAACAACATCAGATTCAAGCAAGTGCCAAACTAGAAGAAAATTTGAGAAAAATCACAGACGATGCCCTCGAGCATAGATCAGAATATCTTGCTAAAAAACATGAGTTGTTTTTTTTTATAAAATCTTCATACTAACTTGGAAATCCATAATTATGCATAAAATTTGTGAAATTCTAAAAAAAAAAATTAGAGGTTTTATTTAAAACGACAAAATTACCTAAAAATAAGTGCAACGATTTAAACTTGAGTATATTTTTTTACTTTCTATATAATTTCCTTCAATAATAGTTAAACAAGTAGGTCAATCTCTTTTTTATTCAATATGTAGTTAGAATAAAATAATTTTTGTTCACCTTTGTATAAATAATAAACTAACAAAATAAAAATATATAAATATATATACAAAAAAAAAGTTAAAAGGTTTGATTTTAAAAAGATGATATATCTCTGTGAGTACAGGTAAGCAATCTGGAACCTCAGCTATCTCATGATATATACCTAAGTCATTATTGCCATCATCTATTATTCACAGATCTAGTTTTTTTTGCATCATACAATTGCCATCTTGAAACGTACCTTATATAAATATACTTTTGTACAATCGTTCACTGTTTAAGCTTCTAGTGAACCTTTGCAATATTGATACCTTATTATTACTATTAAGCAACTTTTGCCCAATCGTTCGGTGCTTTATAGGTGGCTTCTACTATCGTACATGTGTAACTGCATTTGTGATGTACCTACCTCTACTTTTGTGATATTACTACTTGATTTCAAGAACATTTTAATAATAAATTTATATAAATATTTTGTTTTATTTGAAATTTCCATGTCTCGATTGAGTTTTTACTATACCTCAATTTCAGCCTCTCCGTATTACATTACACAAAGAACAATATAGTGTGTCCATGGATGGACTTAATTATACTTGTAAAAATATTTATTTTAAATTAAAAAAAGTTATTTTTCATAATTTCTTAATGTGAATCGAATTTATTTAACAAGTAAATTATGAAGAATTACTTTTTTAATTTAAAATAAATATTTTCACAAGTATAGTTAAGTCCATCCGTGGACACACTGTATAATGCAGTAGAGCTAATTCACATTATAACATCTATAGAAAGTTTCAGAGCAACTTTCAGGGTAAGTACCGTAAAAGTGCTAGTGTGATGTTTTCCGAACTTCACTTTTTAACTTCTGTGAGATGTGCTATAAAAGTCTTGCCGTTGCGGACATTCGGTGGTTGCAGGGATATTAGGGTTACATTAACAGTACATTGCATGCGAGCTTAAAGAGCCTAAAATTGCAGCTTATTAACGTAGATGGGATGTTTTTGTGCTAGCTGGGACTACGCAAACAGTAAATATAGTTATCTTCTGTAATTGTAAATAAACCACATATATATTTTTTATTCAAACCTTTTTTATTAAACATTTCCAAAAATATTATTTTTTTGTTTTTAAGTATAAACTTAATATACAGCATGTAAGTAAAAGCTGTAAACAGTTTTAAAAATTAAAATTATAAATGTGTCAGTTAGTAATTTTTATATGCTGTACACTTGAATACGAAAAAAGAATAAAAGCTTAATTTTTTCGAAACGTAGTATATATATAAAAAAAAACGGTAAATAAAATATGTGGCTCAATTCCCAACAACTGGATATTTATTTATTTATATTTAACATTTTTTGTGTATTCTTTTACTTGAAATATTTTTTTTGCATATCCAACAATCTAATAAAAAACAAAAATTGTTTCCTTAAATCAACAAAAACTGCGACCGGTAATTGAACCTGGATCTTCCAGACGTATGGAGAATATTATTAATATTGTATTTTATTTTTTTATAATAATAATAATAATAATAATAAAATCGAGAAGAGATAAAACATAAAACGAATCAAGATGGAGACAAGGCTTGTCTCTTGTTTCGAAAAAATGTATCTCGAAATTTCGAGACGAAACGATATAAGGTCGTATCTATCATCTCGTGTCATCTCTAGTTAAATCCAGTAACAAAGTATATATAAATGAACTTTTAAATGACGTTTAAATTATAACATTTCACAACCTAGCTTTATGCGGCTGGCGAATATCTCGCATTGAACAAACAAACGGCTATAAATGTATTAATTTACACATTTTAAAAGACACCCTATATATCGAAAACCAAGGTTTTTCGAGACGAATGTTTATATACTTACCATTTATTTTCAGGCAACAATTGAAGAACGCAATACGGCAAGAGTCTTGGTCTTGCGTAAGTCTTGCACCACTTGGTCTTGGTCTTGCAAGCTTTCAGCTGGTCTTCGTCTTATTCTTGCAAAAAAGTAAGATCAAGACCAGTCTCGCTCATCACTACTGGCAAGATTAACCAAGTACACGTTCTGAAATTCAAAGAGAAAAACATTCAGAAAACCTTTGAAATGAAAATATTTCTAACATAATAAATGTCGACAGACTTCTTACTAATCATAACATGTATACCAATGACAAAATTGTGAATGTCGAGGCCAAAAGCGGTGGCAGTGGCCCATAAATAACTGCAGTATACAAAACTGTACCTTTAATATTACTCGCCAAAATTCTTGGACGCTCTCGTAAATAATAAAATAAAATATTTATCATGGCTGCTTTTTTTTTAACATTTCATGTTTGTTTATTTTATAGTTGATACGCATTTAAAAATGTTTACAAAAACAATTTCCCACAATTTTAGGTACTAATGTTTAAAAAGTGGTTCATATCGATTTTGCGTGTAATTGTTGAGATTTTCTTTACAACTATGCCTGACAATAGAATTTCAGTGTTCAATAGAACAAGAATAGTGGCTTTGCATGATGAGGGTCTGCCGAATCATCGAATTGCAGATATACTAGGGATTCCCCGCGCTTCAGTTATCCGAATAGTGCGTTTGTACCAGGAAACTAACAGCGTTGATTGGAGACGTGGGATAGAGCGTTCTAGGGTAACTAATTCAAGAGAAAATCGGTATGTAGCAGGTACCAGTACCACAATACGGCGGAGACTTGCTGGAGCCAATTTACGATCTAGGAGACCATTAAGAGTACTCAGGTTACTTCCCAGACATATAGCTGCTTGTCTACAGTGGGCAGAGGAACACAGAGACTGGCTTGTAGCTTAGTGGCGAGATGTTCTTTTTTCGGACGAAACCAGATATGGTTTAATTAGTGATAGTCGGCGACACCAAGTGTGGAGAGGGCCAGGGCGACCAGAAAGACTATCTTTTGCCAGAGAAGTCGTTCTATACCAAGAAGGAACAGTAATGTTTTGGGGAGGCATAATGCATGGTCGTCGTACGCAGCTTATTCCCATTCCAGACATTGTGACAGCTGATAGGTATGTTCGAAATATTATTAAACTCATTATTTACCCTCTCCAAAATGAAATTGGAGCCAATAATTTTAATACATTTGTATTTAAATGTTTTAAATAAACCTAGTAAACATAATATGCTCTATTGTATTCGTTTTTATTTTCCCTCTCATTGGTTTTTTTATTTAAAAATATACATATAAAAAAGACCATCCATCAGTAACAGGTATCAAAATAGATATTAATTAATAACTCTAATAATCAGATTCTATTATATACAGTGCGTTCATAGTGTGGAAACTCTCCATTTATCTTAAGAGTTCACTATTTTCGGAGGCCATATCTCCTAAGATAAACAATCGTTTTCACACTTTATGAACACACTATTTAATTTACTTTATGTATGCAATGCAGTTTTTTTTATCTAAAATTTAAAATATTTGAATATATATTACAAAACCTTTTTAAAAATATTTCCATAAAACAAAAATTCCGCATAACTACATAAATAGGAATTTTGAATTTGGCGGTACATTGGCCAAGCCCTGACCAATGCCGGAGCGGTCTCTTTGGCTGGGCACATTTGCATTTTAATGTATGCTCTAGGCCATGACCTCCTTATCCTAAAGAAGGGACCCCAGTTCAAAACTTTGTGAGTTATAGTACTAAAAGCAAAAGGTGTATAATACTTGGTAAAAAGAAAATACACTGCAATCGACTAATTTGTGTTTAGTATATTTAGGTGAAGTATTTGCAGTCCAGTAATTTGCATAATTGCAATCTGTGAGTTAAAAAAGAAATGCCAATGTCAAAAAGTGATACTTTTGTATTATGTCTATGAATTCAGTCTTCAGATTGTAACAGGCCGATGTATATAAATTTGAATCCTTTATTACAAATGTAAAAACTACCAAAATCATATCAGCACCTCAATGGTAAGGTGGCATTTTAAAGTTCACTTTTTCTTTTAACATATTTAAAGAAACGATGAATTTACTAAACATTGGGTTATTTGCAAAAGTCAATTTATATAGATTTTTTGTTAGATTTATTTACTCCCAAAATTTTGACTTTGATGTTACTTAGCATTAATAACCCCAAATTTGCAATACTTGGTTTGTGGCTTACCGAGCGTTCCGTCATTTTTGGCGAAATAAAGTAATAGGGAATTAAATCTGTTTTCCACTAGATATAATTTAGTACGGTAAATCCACAAGTGAAGAAAACTCTTTTCTCTGAAAAATGTGACTTAACACACCTTACATCTGAGGTGCTGATATAGGTTCTTTTTATTTTTAAATAACTGCAAATATTATAACATAAAAAGTGAGTAGGGTGAAATAATACTGAATTAGAATTTCGAGTGACAAAATTTCGAAAATCGAACTATAAAAATTCGAATGATTAAACTTCGAAAATACAAAAGTTCCAATGACAAAACTTCGAAACTAAAAAAGTTTGAACTTGAAAAGGTTATATGATTGAAATCAGACACGATCGAAATCACATATGTTTGAAAGTAGGGTAGAGGGGGACAGCTTCGGATGATTTTGGTTTGAGTCAATTTGTACCTTTATTTGGGCAAAAACAAAATTTCTAATGAAAAATATATATTGCCTATTATCTTTTCTCCCTGTTACCATAGTTATGTTTTAAATTATCGTTCAAAGTTTTTTGTCAAAAAGAGTTACAAAAAAAGTTGTATCTGTTCCATGGTGGGGCAGTTCTGGACGAACATGGGGTAGCTTCGGACATACAATAATAATAGGTTTTTCTTTGAAAAATATAATTAAACTATAAATAACTTTTAAGAGATTTTAGGTACTCACATGTCTTAAAGTTTTTAGGAACTTTGGTACTAATGGTACCTACTAAACTAAACTAAACTAAACTAAACTAAAAAAAAAACATTCTGAGAAACATCGGGTATGCTCCAAAATAGTCATCATCTAAAAAATTAGTCTGTTGACTGGCTATAATCCGGTGCTTGAAAAGCCACTTATAATATTCTTGGGTATAAAACTTTGTAGGTACGTACCTAGGGCTCTGACGTCAATTTAGCAACATTATAAGTTGTTATTGGTGTTCCTAAAAGATGTAATCGTTAAAAGTGACATATTTGCTTAAAGGGACCATAGACTGCTTTGTCAAGCGGCTGCATCTTATGCGTATATTGTCGTGGGAAGGATAAAAGCACTATACCATTATCGCAGGAATAATTAGGCATTCCAAACAAATGAATTACCAGTGGGCAGGTTTGGTATATCTAAGGGTGGCGACATATGGTGTATTCTATCTACTTTACGTAAAATCATGAATAATGGATTACATTTAAATATTTATGTCAAACACAATAAAAATAATATTTAAAAAAACCTACCTATACATTTCTTCATAAATTGGCAGGCTTGGCGAGTACTACTTCGAAGAAAAATAGCGTCCAAGTTGCAAGACTATGTCGCTACCCCCTTAAATATACAAGAATTTCCCACTGGCACCTATTGTTTGACAGGTCCTTGGAATGCCTAATTGATTGCTTCGACCGATACATGCGTCTCATGGTTATCCATTAACAAAAGTATAGGATTCTCTGGACTGCTTTGTGTATGATTTTTTATGTGTTCTAATAATTCATTAAATATCTCTATATCTGTAACGTGTGGAGGGTGAGTTACCCCCACGGCACTTAGGCCTCATTAGGCCCATTGTGCATCCTCCTGAGATGATAGGTACCTCCTAGCTCGTGAGCCAGCCTACAGAATTAATGTAGTTGACAACGTCGCCAAGAGGTGCTTCTCTTATATCGGCCGGTGTTAGCCGATATTCGCCGAACACAAATCTTCTAATAAATGAGAACGTCGGGCAATCGTAAAGTATATGCTCGATGGTCTCATCTTCTTGTTCGCACCCTCTGCAGAGTGCGGATTCTGACAGCCCCATGATATGGAGATGCTTTCGTACTTGGCAATGACCAGTCAGAATGCCTGTGACTAGGCGCAGATTCTGTCTAGTCATAGTCAAGTATTTGTTTGCTGCAGTGTTGTCTGGATAACTTAAAAGCTCCCTGGAAACTCTGAAGTTTCTTGTTTCATCCCATTGATTAAATAATGTAGCCGTCATCCATCCAGATTTTGATCCATACCCTACAGCTCCAGTTACAGAGCCATTTAGGAAGTAATTTTAAATTCGAATATGTACATTGAAGGAATTTTGATACCTGTAACTGAAATATTACCCCAAAATGTAACCAGTGTGTCTCTTTCCCCTGAGACACTAACCTACAACTCTTGTCAGTTTCGACAATTATTCTAGGCGCCTGCAATACAGTAGATATACCAGTCTCATCTGTTTTCCAAATACAATTGGGACCAGTGGCGGCTTGTGGTAATTTAAAATGGGTGTTCATTTTTTCTAATAATTTTATCATTTGAACGTATGGTTCAAATTTTTGTATAAGTGTAGTTATAAATATCATCAATATCATATTGTTTTCAAGCAGTACAACTATTATTGAATGAATAGTTATTGTTATAGTTGTTTCGTTTTTAATACGTTGAAAACTATCTATAAACATTATTAGTTAGTCGACGGACTTTTCTTTATATTTTGAGATTATTTTGAAATATATATCAGGTTACGTAGAAATTTGACATTGATTTTTGTGTAAAAAATATTATATGACACTATACCTACCATTTTTCAGTTTTTATTGTAAATTTAATCATTTTTACAATTTGTTACACATGTCAAATAAAATATTATATTTTTAAACACCTTTTATTGGCAAAAAACAAGTGAACTAAAATGTGTATTTTATAAGAGCAGTCCCATCACAATACATAATATTACACAAATATAAACTAGAATGAAGATATATAATGCGTTGCATTCTTGAATCGTTTATTTCAGAAACAACCTAAATCACTTTTTATCCATATTGGGTTTATCACATTAACACTGTAGTTTCAGAGTATCACAGGTTTAATGCAGAAAGAACCCAACTTACGTAAACATCCTTAGTTATAAGACAATTTAAAATTATAGTTTATTTCTAAAACAACTTAGTCCTGGTCCTAGTTCAAAACATTGTTTTTTACCTTCTGAAAATTCTTAAAAAGTGACTTAGGTTGTTTCTGAAATAAACGATTTAATTATACTCTTCATAGTTTAACAGACCCCCTTAACCTCCATTTTTAATCAGATTTTTTCAGAATCAATGGGCTTTATCCCCTTGTAGCGCTTAAGTTTTTCCAAAAATTTCAAGTTGATAATATTGTTTGTTTTTGATTTAGATTTATTTTAAATATTTCAACCGTCTGAACCCTCCCCTCCTCCCACCAATTTTATTCAATTTTTTTACAATCAATAGCCCAGCAAACATTTTGGTGTAATTTGACGTCGATACTACCTAAATTATATATAATAAATTTGGTCGCAAAATTAGATTTAACCATAATTAAGTAAAATTTACGTTGGCTCGACGTGGATTCGACATAAGTGGAGAATAAGACGACGTCGAAATTTGGTTTTATTTACCAAAATAGGTAGAATTACATCTAAATCCACATTGTAGTAGCCCAGTACGTTTGGTTAGTAATACCTCTCTAGGGAAATTTGATGTCAGTATAACGTTAATTCGACGTTGATTTAACTAAGTTTAGGTAGAAACTACCAAAATATTTGCAGATGACGTATGCCTCCAAGTGTACGAAAAGAAATTTTATACTTATTTGGTATTTTTATCTATATATAAGTAGAAATGTTGTAAGAAGTCACCAACCCAACTAAAACATATACCTAATTCACATGAAAGATTGAAAATAAATAAATGTCGGTGACAAAAATATATGTAATGTAATTGCGGTGAATATACAGTTCACGCTTGTTGAAATTAATGCGAAGAAAATTTTGTCGTGCATGTTAACAGTTCTACTTGGAAAAATAACAATTCCCTTCCAAAATACTCTCTAATTAAAAAAATGTAAGAAAAAAATATGATCGTGTAAAAAAGTAATAATAATATGAGCTAAAACTATGTTGCGTTTGTTGTATACCACTTTATAAAATCAATAATGTTTAGTTTTTCGGTATTTTCATTCGTATGTTCTAGTTATGGTCATGTTTAAAATTTAAAATTTGGAATCGTACTTCAATTACGTTAAGAAAATATGGCGTATTGTGCGAATTCGACCTAAAAGTTATTATGACTAAGGAAATCTACCTATTTTACAAATACCTTTTTATTAAGTTGAATTAACTTCAATTTCACGACATATTAGTTAACTTTACCTATTTAAAGAAATAATAACTTATAGGTTTTATAAAAAATTGACCTACAGATAAATATAACATATTTAGGTCACATTGTTCTGCACTTGAGATTTTAGACGTTTCACTTTACGATAAAAATCGGAAGTATAACGATATGATTTATTATTTTTCGAACGTATTTTATTAATTATTTTTCGCACTCATTTAAAGCTCTATCTACACCACACGTAAATTAATATTACGACTGAAATGGTTTTTTAAAATGGCCGAAATTCTTAAGAATAATGACGAAGACAGTAACTGAACAACCTAATTGTTAAAATAACCTAAATAATATAAATTTTACAAATAGGTCATGTATGACTCTTTTTAAATTGGTGGTTTTTAGTCGAATTTACTTTGTGGTAGATTGTTCAGGTAATTGCTACAACAAAGTTAATAAATATTTCTTCAAGATGACTTATAGGTCAACTAAATGAGTATAGGATTATTTGGTTGAAATTAGTAGATAAACAGGTAGAATTTTGCTACGATCTCGACCTAAATATTACTTTAAAGGAGAGTAAATAAAAGCGGCCAAATAGGTTACTATGGAGGCATAAAATTACGTAGAATTTTTAACCAAATCTACCTAGTTGGATATTCTACTATAAAGACGATTTTTAGTTGCCAAACAGGTAGATATTACCTAAATATGGCACCTAATTTTACTACAAAGGAAATTTAACTTTGAAGTAATTGTTGGTTATTTTTTTTAGTAGTTTTTTTCCTTGCTGATATGGTTAAAGTTACTTTTAAGCAGATTTGTGTAAAAGGTAGATTTCTTGGTATAATTTACGTAAATTTATATATAAATTATAACCGTTTGGTAAATTTACATTAGAGGTATATTTTTCTAGTCAATTTTACGTAATAATTACCTCAATAAGTAAATTCGTCTTTAACAAAGTCGAGTTATAACTAATGTTATAGAAAATGTTTGCTGGGAGGCCTCATCTCCTGATAAAGCTTAATTTCTATTAAACATTTCATGCTGATATCGCTTTTCATCTTTGATTGTTCTTTCTTTTAATTTCAACCCCCCTTAAAGCCCCCATTTCTAATCAGTTTTTTTTTTAATCAAAGAGCTTCTTCTCCTTATAAATCTTGACCTTTGCTAGAAATGTCAAGTTGATCATTTTAACCCCCTTAACTCCCCAATTTATACAGATTTTTTTTCAGAATAAATAGGCTCCATCTCTTTTTATAGAGCTTCATTTTTATTAAACATTTCATGTTGATATAGCTTTTTGTTTTTAATTTAGGATTTTTTTTAATTTCAATCCATTTTAACCCACTATTTTTATTCAGTTTTTTTCAAAATCAAATAGGCTTTATCTGCTTATAGAGCTTGTTTTTTGCTTAAAATTTTCAAGTTGATATCATTTTTCGTTTTTGACTTATCGTGCAGACAATAAACGTGACATCAGACAAAGTAAACCTATAATACTCTTCACAGACTACTACTGTGTAAACAGTAGAATAATAATATAATCAAGGCTAAAACAATAACATAATAGCTTAAAAAATAGGTACACTAAAAGAAGTCAAAATTTTGAAAATTATTTAATAGGTATACGAAATTTAAATTTAAAAAAAAATCAAATCCTTAAATAAATGTAGAATATGATTACTTATTGGTGGATACAAATTTCGCTACCTAAAAAAGTCTCTCCACTTCTTTAATAGCTAAAAATCCGATGACTTACAGAAATTCCGCTAGTCCTGGCAACACTGAAAGAAGTAATCGCGATTCAAACTAAGTGGTACGCCCTGTGAAGGAAGTTTGTAGAAGGTGTCTATAAGTAGGATATCGTTCAGTGTTGCCAGAAGTAGTGAAATTTCGCTATGTCGTCTGATTTTAGCACTTGAAGAAGTGGATAAGACGTTCTATTTAAGAATCAAAATTTGTGTCTAGTAATATGTAATCACACTCTATATTTGTTTAAGGATTTTTTATAAAACCGATTTATTCTATTGATTTTTTTTTAATTTCAGTTCATTTATTAATTTTGTTTTAAAATCAGTTGATCATTTGGCAAAATTGGCGTTCGTGTTCATTGTTTATATTTTAATTTGTATCAATTATAATTCGAGTTTTTTCTTACTTTTTAGCTTTAAATTTTACTTCTTATAGTATGTGATAGTGTTTATATTAAAAATTAAATCTGCTAAAAAGCTCCCAGCAAATTGCAATCTATATGGTGTTAATGTCAAAATCAAAACTGTATTCATTACTTTCCAAACGTACAAATTCACAAAATTGAAATTGTGCAAAACTTTGTTTAGAATCAAATTGCAATCTTATTTGTGAGGGTTTTATTACCAATTAAATGTATACAAAGTACTACACAATTCACTTCATAATATAAGAATAAAGATAGTAAGATTTTTAAATGAGTTCATCAATAATAAACGTTTGGTTCTTGAAATGTCATTTAAACCACATAAATTATTTATTGTTTCGGCCTTTACTTGATGAAAATTCATTTTATCTTGAATGAATAAAACCAAATTTGGTAGATTTTCACAAAACTTTTATTTTAAAAAATAAAAATTTTAAAATTTTAAAAACACTATACATGACATGTTTCGAAGTACAACTTCTTTTTCAAATGTGACTAATTTACAATTCGATATCCAATATATATGCGAAGTAATTTAACAAAACAAAGTAATTAAGAAAACATCAATAACATAACAAAATAAACTGACTATTTAAAGTAAATAAGGGTATACTTAAGTAATTATGATTTCAATGAGATAACAATAAGATAGTAACATTACCGGGATTATCTCACAGAAAACTAGGAAAGAGATTTAATAAGGGTGAGTTATTAATATCTAATTGATCATTTAGTAGGTTATCTGAATTTTTAAATCTATTTATTTCAAGTGTTTCTAAATGGTTTAATTTAATTCCCTTATTTTCTATATGTAAAATTTCAAAATTGTCTGTAAAAGAATGATTTTCAGCTAAAATATGATTTGAGTAAGTAGAATTATTTTTGTTTTTTGTATAGCTATTATAATGTTCGGAATAGCGCTTTTTGAAAGTACGGCCTGTTTGACCGATATACAATTTTGGACAACTACCACAATTTAATTTATATACCCCCGATTTATTATTAGGATTAATTTTACCCTTATTGTTTTTAATACTTATACTTCCCAAGCGTATTATTGGTTTCAAAAGCTACGTTAATATTTTGGTTTTTTAAATATGATGATACCTTTTCACTAGGAGCTCCTATATATGTAAGACTCTTATATCTGCAATTTTGATCTTTAATTATGGGATGAACTTGTTGAATAGCATGTTTAAAAAGTTTTTTCTCTAAAATGTTGTCTACTAACTTTGAATTAAAATTATTGTTTACTGCGATTTGTTTAATGATATTTAATTCTTTTGTAAAGTTCTCTTTGGTAAGGGGGATATTAACTAATCTATGGATCATACTGTTGTATGCTGCCAGCTTTTGTTTGTATGGATGAGATGAACTATTATTTATTGTAATATCAGTATGTGATGGCTTATGAAATATCCCAAAACTATGGCCTTTATTCATTTTAATAATATTTAAGTCTAAAAAATTAAAAAATTAATTGAATTATCCTTCTCTGTTTCCATAGTAAATTTAATATTAGGGTGTATAGTATTAATAAAAACTAATAAAGAATTTAACTGTCTACTAGTACCAGTAAAAGCAGTCAGTATATCGTCAACATATCTATGCCAATAAAGACAATGTTTACTTAAATTATTGCTATGAATTTTATGTTCTATATTATCCATAAATATTTCTGCAAGCAACGGGCTTAATGGGTTCCCCATAATAAGACCTTCATTTGCTGAGTAGATGTTATTTTGAAATTGAAAATAATTTTGTTTTAGGCAAATGTTTAACAAATTTAGGATTTCTTCTTTGATTATAATATTGACTTGATTACGATCTAATAAGTTTTCTACTAGCTTAATAATCGAATTAAATTACCGGTTTTGAGCTTACATTAAATTGTAATTAGACGAAACAAAATGGATTCTATGTATTTTTAGGTGATCTTTTCGAAAAAAGGCAAAACAAAATGTAGCAGTTTTTCGAAAGTGCAGAAATTTTGGATTTTGTCAATTTTTCAATTTTGCGCATGCGCATGTCGCAAATAAATCATTATTTTTAAAACGCAGTTTACGACAATTGAAAGCTTAGAAAAAATGCTAATTTTTATGTCTCCTGAGAAATTTTGATCGGATGCACCGTTCTCGCGGTATGGACGATTGAAATTTGTTTAGTATTTTGAGGCGAAGGTCGAAAAATTGAATTTGTTAAATGTTCAAACACTAAATTCTTCATAACTTTGGTAAAAATTAAGATAGTTGAAAAAACAAAAATTCGTTTTGAACTCAAGGGATGTGACTATTGATTTCCAGAAGGGGGCAAGAGAAATCCCAAAATTGAGCATATGGCGGAAGGGCAAAGTGTACCGCAAGCCTAATTTCATTGTTTGCCTATAACGGCCAAACTATTTAAATTGATTTAATGCCACTTACAGAGCTTACTCCTAAATATGAAATCTTATACGTTTGTGAATTTTACCGAAATCGGATTATAATTGGCCAAGATATCAAACAATTTAACAAATTGTTTTCCCTAAAAAAAAAACTAAATTTTTTTTTGAAAGTTTGAAGTGGCACAAAAATGCCAAAAATGCACCCAATGAGTCAAAACTTTTTTTTTGAATACTCTATTATGTCTAGAATACGACTACATTACGCAAAATTCTGCAAAAATATTTTATCTATTTTTTTGACCACTGTTCATTGAGTGACGACCAAAAAACACGGTTTTTGAGAAAAGTTGCCTAAAATTGACGATTTTCAGTTTTTTGGTCTGAAAATTGAGCAAACCCAAATCTCATGTCTTCTGAATGTGCATACAAAGTTTAAAGTGTGTATGTTTCTTCTAAGTTGTAGAATTCTCCCGACAAAAGTCCCACTACACGCGCTCCGCGGGATCCAAAACTCATGCATTTCTGTAATTTGATTTTTTGTGATTTCCAGTTTTAAATTTCTTACATACCCAAATTTATTAGATCTAAAATTTATTAAATTGTATTTTACTAACTTGTTATAAGACGTTTCTGGAGTTTTGTGCAAAAAATAGAATTACCGCAAAATTAGCCGGACGTCGTATCAAGGATAGTCATGGTCTCGGCGTTCGCTATCCAACAAGTTTAAACTTGAAACGATCATATTATTATGAATTGAATCGCTTGATAGTGTATATCGGCATAGATTTTTAATAACCGTGTTCAGCAAGCTCTGTGTAGACGTGGTTTTTCGGACTTCTTCAGCAATTTATTAAGTAAGTACGTTCTTAAATTAAGAAAATTCTATCACAGTGCTATAATTTTTTTGTTTCCAGGTTGCAATGGCTGGACTGTGTTTATTATGTCATCAGAAACTTGCAGAGGGTGAACTTACCCCAATTAGACCGATAGGATTGAAAGGTCTGCAGATGGTCAGCAAAGAGAGAGGGGATGATTTTTTCAGTTCTTTAGAACCAGGTTTTATATTGCATGAAAGGTGTCAAACATAACGTAGCTCGACGTTACGGAAAAGAGTTTATTTATAAAACCTGCGATAGGCATAAAAGGGCCGCGATTGACAATGCCAAAAAAAGGAGGATGGAGCATCAACCGAGAAGAAAACCAGATGTTAGAGAACAAAAAACAAGCTTATCACTGTTGAAGTCGATGCTTTATATTTGTCTTTCGTAGTGGACTGTATCTTATACCCAGATAGAATAAAACACCGCTTCAATTTTACCTTCTATATTGGTCAAACATGAAGAACAGAATTATTGGAATGTCTATTTTTTTTTTGTTTCGTTTCCCTAGTATTTTCGACATAGGCGTATCAAAAGATAGGTTTTGCAGTGCTCTACAACATCCTCCCCCCCGCTGAAAGTGAACATCTTCAGAAGTTCTTTAGGAAATTGGCAATGGACATAATTTTGAGATAGATCTGTCAAAAATACCTGATTTAGTGCGAACAGTGGCAACTCTAACTTTGTTATCGCTACCTGTATAAACCTTAACAATTCTCGCTAACTTCCATTCTAACGGTGGAAGTTTATCATCTTTTATTAAAACTAAACTGCCTATTTCTAAATTATTTTTCGAAGCATACCATTTTGGACGACTTTGTAGTCTATTTAAATATTCTGTAGACCATCTTTTCCAAAATGACTGCTTGAGTTTATATATTTGTTCCCAATAAGTAAGTCTATTGTCAGAAAAATTTTGAATATCTTTTTCCGCGAAGGTGCCCATTGGTTCGCCGATTAAAAAATGATTGGGTGTTAGACAATTAAGATCCATTGGGTCTGACGAAACCGGTGTAATGGGTCTTGAATTTAAGACGGCCTCAATCTCGCATAATAACGTAACAAATTGTTCATAAGTCAGTATAGATTTCCCTATTGTTCGATTGAGATGATATTTCGTAGATTTTATTCCCGCTTCCCATAAACCTTCCCAATGAGGACTATTTGCCGGTATAAATTTCCACGAAATTTCCTTTCGTGCTGTGTAATCATATACTAAATCCTTATTATTTTTAAAAAACTCGTGAATTTCTTTAAGTTTATTGTTCGCCCCCTGAAAATTAGTTGCGTTATCGCTATAAATAATTTTAGGACAACCTCGTCGTGCTATAAATCGCTTCAACGTATTAAGAAAATTCTCTGAACTCAAATCGGAAACCAGTTCTAAATGTATTGCTCGAGTAACAAAGCAAACAAATAATGAAATGTATGACTTGCGAGTTACTGATTTTCTTAATCTCGATTCCTTAACAAAAAATGGACCCCCAAAATCAACACCTATTTTTGAAAAAGGACGACACACCAAAGTTCTATCTTTTGGAAGGGGTGCCATTAGTTGATTTGAACCAGCAGCCTTAAACCTGTGACAGGTTACGCAATTTTTCAGTTCCTTTTTTACCTGTTGTAATCCATGAATTGGCCAAAATTTTAACCTTAAATTAGCTAAAGTGTTTTGTGGCCCTGCATGAAATAAATTCAAATGTTCTTGCCTTATTAGCAATTTTGTTATATGTGCATTTGATGGCAATATAATGGGATGTTTTTGAGAAAAACTCAAATCTGAATAATCTAATCTCCCTCCTACCCTCAGTATAAAATCATCATCTAAAAATGGAGCTAACTGCACTAAACGGGAAGAACCTTTAATTTGCTTTTTTAATTTTAAACATTCTAGTTCTTCCATAAAATAGTAACCTTGAACTAGCCTTAAAATCATTATTTCTGACCGATTTAATTCAAACAATGATACACAACCTTTTAGTTTTTCTCTAACTCCTTTTGCATTATGTACAAATCTTAAACAAAAAGCTATAACACGCTGCAATCTCAGAAATTTTGAAAACCTTGAGAACAATTCCAGTGATTCTTGAAACCGCTCTAGATTAACATGTGTAACAACTCTTTGTTACGGTATTGGCTCCTCTATAGCTAAAGATACCCTATTTTCTTCTGGCATAACAAGCTCATGTAGTATATTTGGCCCATGCCACCATCCTTCACACTCAAATAATAACCTTGGATCTAGCCCTCTACTAACAAAATCGGCTGGGTTGCTTTCCGAAGCAATATATCGCCATTTTGTATTACATGCTAGTTCTTGAATTTCAGATACCCTATTTGCAATAAATGTAGTCCACCTAGTAGGAGCACTATTTAACCAAGCTAACACTATTTTAGAATCTGTCCATAAAATCACTTTAACAAATGTTAGTGGTAATATTGATGAAAGCCTATGATATAACCTTGCCATTAACATGAATCCACATAGTTCCAACCTTGGTAAAGAAATTGTTTTTAGAGGTGCTACCCTTGACTTAGAACAGATCAACCTACAAGAAATGAAACTACCTGAATAAAAGACTCTTAAATAAAAACAACACCCATATGCAACAGTTGATGCATCCGAAAAGCCATGCAATTCAAAAGATACTGCCAATTTATTTAGTAGCAGTGGTCTCCAAATTCTAAGTTTTGAAAGCTCCTGAATGTTTTTTACATATACTCCCCATTCCTGAACCAAATCTTCAGGAAGCTCCTGATCCCATTCAAGTTTTCGAACCCAAATTTTTTGCATTAAAACCTTTGCTTTAATCATGATTGGTCCTATTAGGCCAAGAGGATCAAATAAACTAGCTATCATAGCAAGCACCATTCGTTTTGTAAAAATCACGCCTTTTTCTCTAAATACTGCTGGAATAACTACCCCGAAATGATCCGTTTTGGAATCCCAAGATATACCTAATATTTTGTTTAATTTTTCTTCTGTTGAAGAAGTTTCCTTGCTCTCCACTTTTTCATCAACCAATTCTTTACAGTTAGAAACCCATTTATGTAACTCGAAACCACCTGACCTCAAAAGTGCAATAAGTTCTTCCTTTAACACCTTACATTCCTTAATCGAACTTGTACCCCCCAAAATATCGTCCATGTAACACTGTTCCTGTAGTATTTTAGAAGCCAGCGGATACTTAGCAGAATTTATGAGCCCTAATTCAGAAACACATTTTGTAGCGAGATAAGGTGCACAATTCGTACCATAAGTAACCGTCTCTAGTTGAATACACTTTAACTGCTCCTTAGGATTTTCTCTCCATATGATATTCAGTAAGTGTTGATGTTGCTTTGAGAGCCTAATTTGCCTATACATTTTTACTATATCCGCTATTATTACTATTTGAAATAATCTAAACCTGCAAACTATATCAAATAACTCCGGTTGTACTGTTGGACCTTTAAACATTACATCATTCAGCGACAACCCTGAAGTAGTTTTAGCTGATGCATCAAACACCACCCTCAGTTTCGTCGAAATACTCTCCTCTCTGATCACGCAATGATGAGGCAAAAAATATTTGATCAAATTCTCTTTAGTTTTTAATTCTAATGGAACATACGACCCATGACCTAAACTGATGTATTCATCAATAAAATTTTTGTAACGACTAAATAATATCTCATCCTTGTGTAATCTGTTTTCCAACGTTATAAACCTTCTTTTAGCCGAACGAAATGAATCTCCTAAGTTTAACTCAAAAATTTCAGTTTTTAAAGGTAAATTTACTATGAATCTTCCAACATTATCCCTTTCTGTCGTTTTGTAAAAGTTTGCTTCACATAATTTATCGTCCCGTGTCAGTATTTTTGTATTTGATAGTTCTTCTATCTGCCAAAACCTAGGTAATAGTTCCTCAATGTTTAATTTTGTAAACATTACTATGCTTAAATTTGCAAATAAACCTTCCTTAGTTGGTACTGTGCCTCCTATAATCCAACCGAGTTTACTATTTATTAAAGTCGGTAGATCTGTACCCAGTTTAATTATCCCCGACTCTATTAAATCATAATACAAGTCTGCTCCTATAAGCATATCAACCTTTCCTGGTAAATGAAATTCATTGTCAGCTAACTCTATATTTTCTGGAATTTTTAACTTAGATAAGTCCACCCTTACTTGTGGTAAATAACAAGTAATTTTGGGAACGATTCCACAATTTAATGTATACCTTTCTGACCTTTTTGATTCTACCATAACCGTTATTACTTGAGTAATATGAGTAGGATTTTGAGAAATTCCCGAAATTTGTAAGTTAGATTCAAATACTTTATCATTCAGCTTATTTACCATATCCTTCGTAATAAAACTAGTTTGAGATGCAGAGTCTAACAAAGCTCTGGCATTTACTACCTTACCTTGATTAGAAATTAACCTAACCTTAGCTGTAGCCAATAATATTTGCTGATTCCTAACAAAAGATTTTGAACTACTGCCTGGATCTGTATTAATAAAAGAAAGAGATTCATGATTTAAAGAGCACCCTTGACCTTGATTGTGATGAATTCCTTCACCTGTAGTGGATTTGCCCTGACCTTCCTAAGCTCTAGAATGCCCTGCATTCTCAGTAACACCCGGTTGATTCAAAAAATGTTGAGCATGCGTTATATTACCCTCATTGCGCTTATTTAACCTAGGACCCTGGCTAGAAGAATTTCCTGTACCTGTAAAATTCTCCTTGCCCCTTGCTTGCTCAAAATTTCTATCATGTATTAGGGTATGATGTTTCCCCCCACACATTTTGCACTTACTTGCAATGCATTGGTTAACATTGTGGTTATCTTTCAAACAATTAAAACATAACTTATTTTTTAATATAAATTCACGTTTTATTTGAAGAGATAGACCTTTAAATGTATCACATTTATTCAGATAGTGTAAACCCTTGCAATAGATGCATTTTTGTCGGTCTGTTGAATTTAAATTAGTGGTTTGGGCATGTGAAACAAAATTAGAGTTGTTTTTCTTCGTTTGATCAGAAGTTAAGTTATTTAAATTAAATTGTATGTATGAATTTTCCCAAGCAATAATACGTTTTTCCAAAAAACTTAGAAATTCTTGGATACTAGGTAAAGTTTCATCATTTCCATCCTGCCTTTGCAGTTCATATTGACTTCGCAACCCTTTGTCAACCTTTGATGACAAGATACACACTAATAATAAATCCCAAGATTGTACATCTATCTCTAAAGCTTCTAAAGCATGTAAATGTTGTTTAATTTTTGCTACAAATTCTTTTAGACCCGTCTGACCTTTTCCTACATTTAACTCTAGAAGTTCCCTAATATGATACTTTAAAACTGGCTCTCGTCTGTTATATTTACTTTTTAATAGATCCATTGCTCTATCATAATTTGCGTCAGTTATTTTTAATTCACTCATAACCGACAGAGGTTCTCCTTTTAATGATCCTTTTAAATATAAAAAATTTTGAGATTTAGCTAATGTTGTATCATTGTCTATCCCTGACACAAAAAGATCTAAAAATGTTCTCCATTCCCCATAATTTCCCTCAAAAGTTGGTATGTTGATGCTGGGTAGTTTGACATTTCGATTGACAGGGGCCTGCGAAAACCCACCTTGTGATAGCCCTGAACGAGGAGACAAATTATTTTCGTTAGATGCCAAATGAGCTTGATTACTTTCAATTGATTGAATTAACGTTTTTAGTTTACTATATAAACTGATATATTTGTTTTCCATAAACTCGCGTTCATTATCAAATTCATTTTGTAAATTAATGTCAACCTCTTTATAGTTACCTTCAAGCTCATTTTGTATCCCATTGAATTCCTCATATGCTTTTACTAATAAATTTTGCCTTACTTCAAGCTCATTTACATTTTCAATATCTACAACCCTTCCCAAATATGTTTCTATTCTTGTTATTTTTCCTTTTGCCCTAGCCCGTTTTCTTTTAATTAAATCAATTTGTTCTGCCATTATTCTCTCAAAATTCACAAATTAACTTTACAAATGGTTAAAAAAAGAAACAATATAACTATAAATGAAACTAATATAACTTGAGAAAAGAAACTCTTCTATGTTGTAGCTGTTTCCCAACTGATTTTCCTTTACTTTAATAGAAAAATGTAGTCTTACTCCGTCAATTTCAACTACTGGTCGCATGGATTTTCCCGTTTCCTCTGTTATTGATTTAACCAGTTAGAATACCTTCTCCTTCCTTGAAATAACCTTTACAATCCTTTTTGTTCTTCAAGATCCGCTCGAAGTGCCAATGTTGGAGTCGATGCTTTATATTTGTCTTTCGTAGTGGACTGTATCTTATACCCAGATGGAATAAAACACCGCTTCAATTTTACCTTCTATATTGGTCAAACATGAAGAACAGAATAATTGGAATGTCTATTTTTTTTTTGTTTCGTTTCCCTAGTATTTTCGACATAGGCGTATCAAAAGATAGGTTTTGCACTCAAGCTTAGGATTAATTTCCTAACATTTTTAAAGTGTACCTTTTTGTATATTTTTTTGTGCTATTTCCGATGGCGCAGTTAGTTTCTTCAAATATATTTTTTGTTACATGTTTTCGGAAAACCCGGAGAAAATCATATGGGAAAAAATTTAAAAAAATTTACGCCTTCCGGTTTCCTGCAAATTCCCGAAAAATTATGGCAGATTTCGCCGCGGGACTTATTTTATTTGAGAGCCCATATGTCTAACATTTATAATTTCGCCACAAATTCATCGCAAATTTCATGTTCATGATTCTGATCAAAGAAACGAAAAAACAACTTTTTGGTAAAAGCACTTCTGGCGGCGAGAAATTCGCCATTAAAACTACCTGTGCAATGAAATTCCGAACTATTTTTGCCTCCTCTTTCGATTGGTGCATTTATTTTTACTATCAGAATGATACTTGCCCAGATAATTAGCATTTTTACCATGGAAAATTCCGGAAAACCCGGTTTTTCCTAATTTAAAAAAAATTGAAAAACTGCTACATCATTTTTTCTTTTTTTCGGAAAGATCACATCAAAATACACAAGATCCACTTTGTTTCATCCAATTACAAATTAATGTAAGCTCGAAGGGGCTTTTTTTCGTTATTTAATTGGACTATAACTGTTTCTTTAGGAGGTATACTAGGAAATAAGTTTGTTACATCGAATGATACTAATTTTGTGTTACTAGGTAATTTAATGTTTTTTAATTTTTTTGTTAATTCATAAGAATTTTTTATACTATACTTTGAATGGAATTTGCAGTTTTCTTGTATAAGTTTAATTAATGTATGTGAAAGTTTAACTGATGAGGCTGTGACAAATGACACAACTGGTCTAATAGGATAGTTCTCTTTGTGTAATTTTATTAAAGAATAAAGTTGTGGTGGTTAAAGGTTCATTTATATTAGTTTGAATTTTTCTCTAGAATCAAAAATTGCTGTTGAATTGAATCAAGTCAATATTATAATCAAAGAAGAAATCCTAAATTTGTTAAACATTTGCCTAAAACAAAATTATTTTCAATTTCGTTATCACGTAACGGAAGTTTGTCGAGAATTTTGGCTGCAAAAAGAGCTGTGACGAGCATTTGGCTCAGGAAAAGAAGTGGCACTGGTATTTTTTTGAATTCTATTAAGCAATGGATCTCCGATGGCATAATTTTTATTTCGTTACCATTTCGTGACATTTCTCGCTAATAATGGCACCGATAGTGCCGTTGTTTTATCCACTTTGCTCAGGATAGGGATTGTTACAGGTGGGCGTTTGGTAAAGTAAAATGTTTTTACATGGCTTCGGGGCATATTTTATTTCATTATCAAATTATGGCCAAAATTTGTAGTGGGCTTTTGGAGTCATTGAAACTTTGGATTTAGATTAACTAAATATAGAGGTTTATTTTCAATATTCACATTTGATTCCTGTCACTCTCTACGTCTCTGTATGTAAAACTAAAAATATATTCCTCGTATAATGATTTTAAGAAGACTTTTCGATATGTTGTTTACTGTAAACTTTGTTTTTTTTATGCAGTTATCTAAGTGATGTGAACCATTATTATTTTTTGTTGTTAAGGCCTTTAAAATATATCTTAGAAATTTGTCATGTTTGAGTTTTTGTTAATACATTTTTATACTCTGTGGGGGTTCGATAATCTACATTTTCTTACCCCAATTACAAAAATATCGATATGAAATTAACAAGATATTGGCCTAGAAAGGAGCGGTACGCAAATTGGCAATTATCCCCGTATTAACCCACTTATTACCATAACTTCAACTAAGTTCATTGTCCCAAATGCAATATCGCTTTGTCCCGTTATTAGCCGCCGATATTAATATCTACCCCAATGACCCTAATTTTGGGCCGAAATAAGTGATATTTATCAAATTATGATGGGGTTTACGGCACAATATCGAAACCGAAAATAATTTTTGGACTGTATCTAATGGTCTTTTCAATTCATTAAAATCGTATCGAGGCAGAAGGGGTGCCAATAAAGGGATGCAACCGTGGAAAATGAATAAAAAAGGCACAAACAAAAGAACAGAAAGACATATGCGTTGGATGAAAGCGTGTAGGCATGGACGTCCACACGGGCGGCAGGTAGGGCCGCCACCTCATTAAAAAGTACGTTATTTCATAAACAAAATCAATTTTTTTAAATAAATATTAAAAATAAATTCATATATTAAACATTAACTTGGCTTTTGGTGAATTAGTGATTAGAAACTATACTTTCTTTCGGATCTATTATTCCGGGGTTCAAATCACACCATTCTCAGATTGTTTTTTAAATTAATTTTTAACAAATGAAAGCTGACAAAATTTCGTACAAAGTTTTTTTTTGTTTATTTTTTACCATTCTTGATAGTTTTTAACACGATACACAAATACCGGTATGGTATTAATTCGACCTAATTTTGCACTTTTCGCACATGACGTAACGTGGCATGAAGCAAATAGTATTTAATTGACGTTTCAATAAGAATTATTTTTTAATATAGTTTTATTTCTAATTATAAAGATATAATGATACGAAATAATGATAGGTGTTGATGTTTGGAATTTCAAATAATAGTTAAAAGTATTTTGCATGTGTGCTGGTAATTTTTGAAGTACCTATTTGAAGAGTTTAAAGTGTATTGATTTTATGTTTTCTATTTTTGGATGTTTTTAAATGGTTTAAATTAAAGTGTGATTTCTTCAGCAATTTTATTATGACAATAAAAAACCTATAAAAGTATAATTGGGCTGTGGGTACTTGTAAAAATTATAGCAAAATTACGAAGGGAACGGACATTAAATATTTTCTATTTCCCAAGAATGATCTAGCTAAGCAGTGGATTGTAGCAAAGATAGCACAAAGTCGTCTTAAAAACGTCTTTAAGACGTCTCGCATAATACATATCAGACGTCTTTAAGATGTCTGGTATTTCCTGAAAGACGTCTTTTAGACGTCTTAGAAGGAGTCTAATGTTACAAAAGGGGACGTCGTTAAGACGTCTTAGTAATAGCTTATATACGTCTGTAGAGTTTAAAATAAGCCATATCTTGTAAGGCATTAAATAAGCCATAAATAATAAGTCTTTAAGACGACTTATTAATAGCTTGTAATGGTATTGTGAAGCCTTAAATAAGTCATAAATAAGAAGTCTTTAAGATGACATTAATAGCTTATAATGATCTTTTGAGGCCTTAAATAAGCCATAAATAAGACGTCTTTAAGATAACTTATTAATAGCTTACAATAAAAATATAAAATAATTTAAAAATGGGTATCATCGTGCACGGAATATCTTGATTATTAAAACTAGTAGAATAACCTTGCAGGTTATAAAGAATGCTAAAAAAGAGAATTAAAAATATTTATTGATAAAATATCTATTATTCACAGGTCACTAAAAGTTATTATTTTCTTTGTAGCGCATTCGATCACTCCTCTTTAGCCATAACTGGATTTTTCTCTTTCTTTTTGATTTGCAGTTGCCTCTGTATTATTAGCAGCTCCCAAAAAGAAATTTAGACTTTCTAGTCAGAGAAAAAATTAATTTCTTAGAATTTAAAATCAATGAATTTTTATAACAAATCATTTAAAGCAAGATGAGCTATTATGTTTAATCGGCTACTTTGACAATTTTACTTAAACTTTACTCAAAACGGCTATCTAATAGGAGGCTTTTTATATTAATAGTTTTCGAAATCTCCATAAAAACAAAAAAAAATAATTGACGAATATCTGAATTAAATCTTATATTAAGATGTTTACTTTTAAATTCATTTAATTAATTATTATAATTATAATTATTCTTGCTCTGTAAACTTCGAAGTCTCCTCTTTTGAAGTGCCTCTGCAGGAAAGATTGTTGGAATACATGCCCATAAATAGCCGACATTTGAAACCTGGTGCTGTGCACACCCTAAGTATTTCGAAAACGTCTCATTATTTATATTTATCTATGTAAATGCGTTAGATTTTTATGCCACGTGACGTCATAATCATGTGACAAGGAAAGAGCTAACATTTTTTTCCAAAAGTTCTTTTTATTTAAATATATAAGTTAAGGGTTTATTTGGAATCTTAATCCTAATCTTCCACATAATCCTATCAGCGTGGTGTCGGCAACTTTATTGGTATGTGACAGTTTTTTTTATAAAAGTCATGGTATTCTTCGGGTACAAGCTCTAGTAATTCTTGTAAGTTCTTGTATTTTTTTGGTAGATATTGTTATTTCCTTTTTCTTTATTTTTAAATCCAAGTCTCTGTCTTTCTCATGATGAACAGTTTATTGAATTCGGGGACATCAATTTTTTGAGATAAACTAAATATTCCAGGTTTATCATTTATTTTTATTCAGCGATTTTTTGGTCAAGCAACTGGATCATTGTCAATGAATTTTTGTCTTCTTATGTATAAAGAAGGTTTTCTATTATACAGTGAATTATAATCATAAAAATATTCCAGTTTCATTTCAAAAACATTAAAAAAAGGTTCTCTCCATTTATTTTTCAACATTCTAATATAGAAACCCCCAGTATATTATTTTTTTATAAATTTGCCCAGACTCTTAAAAAGGGATGGTTCGGCTCTAAAAATTTACAAAAAAAATATTATTTGCCAAATTTATTAAATAAAAAAAAATTAAATTTTAAATTCTTTAGTCTTCTCTTCCCGTTAGCTCCTTGTCTCCACTTGTCTCTATTGCCTCTTCCTGTCCGCCTGTCTCTGCCTATCTGCTCGATTTTATCTATCTGCTGGTCTGTACCTCTGCTAATCTCTACCTGTGTGTATCTGTCGTGCCTCTACCTGTACTTTTTCCTGTCTTGCTTTTATTTGTCTCTGCTTCTACCTGTATCTGCTGCTACCAGCCCTGGCTCTGTTAATCCCTGTCTGTCACTGCTTATCTTTGATTTTGTATAATTTTCACTTTTTAAATAAAGAAACCTTTGTTTACCTTTTTTTATTTTATTCTTACAGTTTCCCAATCAAAACTAACAATATCTCCAACATAATTAAAAATACAAGCATAATCCAAAATACTTAAAAACTCTTACAATTCCTGACAATCTAATTTTTTTATGACATTTTTTCATAATCAACAAAAACCCCGACATTTTGATATTTACTTGAATTTTGATTTCAAGACACTTCACCACCCCAGTATCGTTCAATTTAGATCATAAATTTGATGACGTCAGGAATTTCTATAACAATTCAAACCATTGTGTATCAATCTCTTGGTATACATATTTCTATATCTTTTGGTTGGGCATGCTCTATACTTGCATGGTCCGAATCACATTCCATATGAGTATGACAAACAACTAAAAATATGTGATCAATACTCTTTAAATTTGGATTTAACTTTATTGCAATCTCATACGTGAGGGGTAGAGTGAAATTGTGGTTTTGTCCAGTACAATTATCAGTAAAGAAACTGCAACAGTTCAGGCTCATTCCTTACATAAATTAACATGGGAAATCGCTAAGGTTCATTCTGCTAATTTTTGTCCATTTCAAGGTCACGCTACTGCGCATAATTTTTCTCTTCAACGTTCTCTAAATAATAATAATAAATAATGCTGTTTTTTCCGTTTGAATCGGACCAGTGATAACTGAGAAACACGCTTAGGTCCTTTTGGCATTGCTACTGCGCATTATTTTTCTCTTCAACGTTCATCTATACCTCGTTCTCTACATAATCCTGTTTTTCTTGTTTGAGTCGGACCAGTAATAACTGAGAAACACGCTTAGGTCCTTTTGGCATTACTACTGCGCAGGATTTTTCTCTTCAACGTTCACCTATACCGCGTTCTCTACATAATGCCGTTTTTCCCGTTTGAATCGGACCAATAGTAGCCGTGAAACAAGCTTAGGTCCTTCTGGCACTCGCATGATTTTTCCGTTCAGCGTTAATATATATTTAATTTTCCCACTCCCCCACTCCCCCGCTCCTCCGTTGTTGGCCCTACAAGTTAGTTACTGATAAGATCATCGACGCGTGACCTTGAAATGGACAAAAATTGGCAGAATAAACCTTAGTGATTTCCCATTAAATTTACATAAGGAATGAGCCCAAACTGTTGCAGTACCTTTACTATTATCAGAGTAGTATATTAAATCCTCAACTTCATCATTGAGATTTTGTATGTCTTTGTATAAGATAGAAGCTACCTCAAGTAGCTAGATTCTTCATTAGTAGCTAAATCAAGCGTTGTTAAGTTCTACGTACTAAGTTATCTTTTGTAAAATGGCGTTCCGGTTGGTAATGATGGTGTTTCTAACACTTTCTGCATATCAAATGCTTTGAGTACAATTTTGCCAACAATTGATTTTGCTCGCATTTTATCATTTGTTTTGTGGTGTACACCTTATCTACCTTTGCTAAATGATCCTGTTTTTCTAACTCATGTTTCTTTCTATCCTCTTCATCTAAATTTTTATTCTCAAGCACTCATCACTCATCAAAAATACGACAAGTGTCATTATAAGGTCTCTTAAATGACAAATTCATAGTTTTAAATATATTATAATAGTTGGTATAGCATGCAGGCTACCGCTATGGTACCAAACAACACCATCAGAGAAATTCTTAATGATATTACGTTTTATTACCTCCTAAGAAATTCTCATCGAATATTTTTAATTCCTCTCTTAAGGCGGAATCAAAAATGTCTGAACATTCCATTTTACTAACATCGTTACCGGTGATTTTTAACGTTTCCGATTCTTTTAGATAACTTTCAAACTCATTATTTGCTAACTTGTTGATAGTTACAGCTAAAAAGTATAACAATAGGTACCTAATAAGAAAATTTAATATACAAGTAGTAACAAAATTTCAAAATTTTACATACCACCATCGGAGGCACACTTCTTAATTTCATTATTTTTGGCATTCTCTGTAATAGTTACATTTATATTTTATGACAAAATTGGGTATGCGAGCACATAGAACTTTCTGCCATCATTGTATAATATCAAAGGTGCGGTAATATTTAACCAAAATAAGTATAGAACATCTTGACATTTTAAGATTGCAACTTCATTATGGCAAATGGAGTTTTTTAAAAAAAGATAGAACTTTTTGGCATAAAAAAAATAACACCAAACACGTATGTCAACAAAAGGGCACACATGACATCTTTTGTCACAAAACCACGGATTTATTTGTATATTTACGGGCAATTCCATTTAGGTTACAATAAATTGTTAAAACATCGTGTGGTATCGAAATATCGATAATCTTGCAAACGGTATATTTCATTTGTAGCGCCTAAACCTTTAGTTTTACGGTTTTATCCATATTCATACTTAAGAAAAGCAGGTGTAGAGCAGTAAATTTTCTTTAAAATGAAGTTTAAAGAAGTACGAAGTTATAGCAATTTTAAAATTTCTCCAACAAGAGTTGCACCTGAAGATATCTTCCCCAATTTGCTCAACTTGCCTCTATAAAATGTCGCCCTCCTAAAATAATTTTTACAGCCGCCCTTTGCTGTTGTCCCTTTTCAAATCGGGTATAAATGTTTTTATATTTATTAATTTAAACTTATTCGGTACGGTCGGATTGATACTGCGCGTTAAATTTTCTGTGTCTGTTGTTGGGAAACATTTATTAATGGGTTCGTATTATATGGTAAAGGCGATGGGTGGGCTGGAACTAATTCGAAAGATATAAATATTGTGATTAAATCCGCTGCAAAAAAATCTTGTTATTGCGGTGTCGCATTAGCACCTAATTTATTTTTCAATACAGCGGGTGATTTAATCATAAACATTTCTAATGTAGGGTGTTTCAGAATAAAGTATCTTAAACTTAGGGACATGTATTATTAGAAAAAGCTAAATATAAAATTTTCTAGTGTCCAGTCTATGAATGAATTTCATAGTTACATATTTTTCTAAATCTTTTCCTTCAGGGTAAAGACGATAACTTAAAAAAATTGTTGTTTGCTTTCTTATTGAAAGCTAGAATTTCACTTTTTTTCTATAAAAAAATCTGTATGCATTACTTAATTATTTATATTTTTCTGGGTTGCGTGGAAGAGCGCTGCTTATTTGTTGGCTCAATCTTTGAGCTCGCCAGTAAGTGCGAACGTCGCCTTTTATCTTTCAGTATTTATGTATATCTATATAATTTTGTGTAATAATTTGTATGTATTGAAAGCAATAAAGTCATCATTATTATTATTATTATTTTTATTAAATATGTTCATGTTAGCAAATTATGATTACTCAAACATTTTTAACACCCTGTAAAGTGTAGAATGGAAACTGGACTTTTATAGGAAAATTATGTCAAGCTTTTGAAAAAATGCCGGTGTTACTTCCGAATATTTCTTTGGTAAAAATGTTCTGTAGCATATGTCGCTGGTGTTAGAAGAATTGGGTTCCTTTGTAGAAATAACTAACGAGTCATAGGTAGTAGAAAAGGAAGTGTTTTTAATTTACTATTTTCACTGAAGTAAATACATAGTGGTTGATTCCATTTAGATATAATAATTTTCTTATCTTCACTAAACAGTTTTAAATATTTACAATTTTAGTTCATCACAATTTGATTAACTAATACAGTTGATTTTTTAGTTACCAACTTGAAAACATTTGTTTGTAGAATTTCTTATGCCATAATAATTGTAGAAGATATAACTTGCACCAGAAAATAAACTGCATTAAACGCTTGTAAAAATGTAGAAAGTAACGTGCCGTCGGCAGAAAGCACCTGAACGCGATGATGGCAAAAGGACAACTAAACCCTTTAGTGGCAATAAGACAACTACTCTGGTGGCAATAAGACAACTGAACTCGATGGCAATAAGACAACTACTGACTGCCGTTCGCGTCGAGCTCGCCCTAATATATACTGTTCGACCGAAATGAGTGTCCGGGGCATAGTTGACGCACCTATTCGGTTTCAACCAATGAAAACATCATGACAATGAAATACGTCATTTGTGCTTCGTTAACTATGCGCCGTACATTCATTTTGTTCCAATGCACCGCTGTGCACCTGAAAACACAGGTGTTCGACGTTCGGTATTCTGAGAAAAATGCTATTTATAGTTTTATGACTTCACATTATATTAGGGTAAAAAGCAGTCGAACTATTTGAGAATTGTTTATTTATTTAGTAGATTTAAATATTAATTTGTTGATGTTTTTACTAGTGAAATTGTAGAATTTAACCACTTTTCTTAATCATTTATTCTGAACAACGCCGTTTTATTGATCATTAAAGGCAATTACATAACTATTTTAAATCATCTATAGCACATCTAATATTATATGTTTTATTTTTTTAATTATGATTTCAGTAACAATAATAAAAATATTATAATAATTATTATAAATTATTTACAAGAATACCAGATAAATACAATTAGTTGAAAATTTACAAATAATTTATAATAGGTTAAAACGTTTCAGTTTAAATTACTTAGAATTTATTTACAATCATTAAAAGTTTTAATAGTGCTAGTTAACCCTTGTGATAGCAAACTACAAGGAAAACTTCTCTGAAGTTGATCGATTTAGATGCAATACACCTAAGGGGCGTACAAGTATTACGTAAGCAGACATTCAATGTAACAAAACTCTTTTAAGGCCAAGTTCAATTTTGTTTGACATATAATCACGATTTTTTTTAGGTTAGAAAATTGCATTATCGATTTTTTTCATTCGAAGTAATAAAAGACGTCACTTTAAATTTCTATCTCTTTATGTCAACAAATTTGTAACACGATGAATTTATAAAACGTATGTCACTAATGAATATGGGGCGGCAACTGACGGCAACACTGTCAGCTACTCCATGGCTACTAGAGTACATACAGGCCCGGTATAAGCCATGTTAAATAATAATTTAATGTTTTGATCGAGTTAAATAAAATATCAAAATTAAATGTTTATTTTTAAGTAAACGACATTTTTAAATGTATACGTCTTCAATCAAAAATAATATAGGCTAATACTCAAGTGTATTATACGAGTGTACTGGACAAGAGATAATTTTACCCTTTACTCCAGTTTTTTGTAATGAAACCAGCGGTAAAATAGATATTTGTGTGCAAAGGCTGTGTTTTGGCCGAATTAGACATATGCGTTCGAGTCTAAGCTAGTTCTGGTTAAGTATAAGAGTAATAGGCAAGAAACGAGTGTTCAATCAAACTTGACATCGAGATAGATTTCACATAAGCAGGTGAACTGAAGATGAACTTTGCAGGACCAAGCTCAGATAGGTATAACACTTGATAGTCTGAAAACTATGCATACTACACTAAATAAGAACGAATGGAAGTGTCAGAAGGAGGCTAAAGGCAAAAAATAGACGGAACAGAGCCGAATAGATAGATAAGTAATATTTTAGCCAGGAGAGAGTCGATGAGTGTTATAAATATAGTTAATTTATGAATGTATTTTTAATGTATAATTTCAGTTTATTTTCATTTTTGGTATAAAACTATGGCTGACATAATAAAACTCTTAAAAGTATATATATTTTCAATCTTTATACATTATTGATACATTATTTAGTATTCATTTATTCTCTCTGACCTAGGGAAAAGGTCAGAAAATCCTGGTCATAATTGTTTACAACGTTGCGTGTTCCTAATGATACAAAACATTACAGAGGAATGATACTTAGCCGATTAAATCTCATAGCATGACATATTGTGGTATGGAATATGGCTATCTCTGATGCATCTGCAGATTTAAATTTATTTTTGCGTACTGTTTTCTATCAACTGATACCCCAAATTTATACAAGCCACGTCTTCGCACCACAATGTGACATAGCATCAAATCTGCTTAATCTCGTACCATTTTTTTAAGTATCAAGGATATTCTTTGTGTAGCTGATCATTGAAGTCATTGAAGTCATTGAGTCATTGAACCTAAAAAATAACAAATATCAATAAACAAAATTCGGAATTTATTCCAAAAATATTTTTCTTTGGGAATTATATAGGATTTCTCGTTAATATACTGACAAACTTTTAAAGGTGGTAGGTGCATCAAAATAAACATTTTTTTGCTTATTAAAATAAAAATAATTTTATTGCCCAACAAATTAATCCATTTACATAACAAAATATATGAAATAAATGTTAAACAATATTTCGACAGAAAATAATTTTAGCAACAGCAAGAAAAAAAAAAGAAAAGAAATAATCCTAAATACATTAGCTACAAATTAGTACAATTAATGGTCGAAATAAATATCCCAATCAGAACAAAATTAATTACAATTTGAGCACATTAGCGTTATAGGTGAATTTCTTCCCAAGTTCGTTCAAATACTTGCTGTATAAAATGTTTTATGATATCTAATGGCTGTTTGGGGAACATTAAAATTTATTTAATTTATCAAAAATAGTACATCAATAGTGTTATGTAATATTTTATAAAAAAATGTAACACTGGAAACTACCCTTCTTTTTTCGAAAGAAGCAGAGATTCTTGAATACCTCGAATTGGATACAGCTCATCTATTTTAAAAGAAAGGTACTTAAGAGATCGCCGCTGAACATTTTCCAATGATCTTTTATGAATATTGTAAATAAGGTTCCAGACAAGAGATGCATATTCTGGCCTGGAACGAACTAAAGAAAAGTAAGGATCTCCAAGCTTTAAAAGTTTGTAAAAGAACGAGTTTTACGAATTAAGAACCCTAAGCTTTTCAACGCAGAAGCAACCTCGGAAGCAACGGTATTTTCAATATAATCCGAAAAAGTAACTTTTTGGTTGAATAATATACCTTAATCTTCAATTTGTGCCACAAGTCCGATAAAGGTAGGCTGTTAAATAAATAATGAAACTCCACCTTGTTATTACTTCTAGTATAGGAACATGCTTTACATTTAGACACATTCATAAACAGCTTGTTTTCATTACACCAATTTTCAACGATTCCCAAGTTGGGTCTGTAAAAAGTAACAGTCTTGAATTGATGAGATTGAGGTAAATATTTTTAAGTCAGCAGCGAACAGCAGGTTAAATTTATTGCCAAGGCATTTATAAATATACCAAATAATAGTGGCCCCAGATTGGAGCTCTGTGGAACTCCAGATGTTGCTGTGAAGGGTGAAGATGAAAATCCGTTGTAAAAGACATAATTAAAACGATGATTTAGGTAAGATGAAAATAATCTCAACAGCGACTGATCAAACCCTAAGCTTTCCAACTTCCTTGCAAGAATATTATGATTTTGAATTATTACAAAATACATTATGGGCAGGTTGTACAAAAAATATTCTAAACATATTTTAACTAACAAGAGTTTTATTTTTAACTAGTTATATTCAAAAACAAATGTCATTTTTAAAACTATGTTTAACAATAACCGATGAGTATACAACAAGGTTCACAGTTTAAACTAAGTCTACATTTTAACTGCCTATTATACAACCCGCCATATGTACAATTAAAAATTAATTGTATTTCTTTAAAATGCACCTTATTCTGTTGATCAAAACCATTCGATAAAAAAATTAAAAAATATTGGTATAAAGGTGGTTTTTATATCTATGCTATAAAGCATGCATTGGGGTAGCATGTAGATTATCTAAGTATCAGGTCAGAGAGATTAAAATTAAATAACATATGTAGTGGGATTCTCATTTTTTGAGTACGTCTCCTATCGAGACTTTTATCTCTGTTCGACAGACAGTGATTTTGATGTAATGTCTCTCTCTATTCTGTATATAATGTGTCGAGTTAGCACAAAAGAATCGCTGTTCTGATCAGAAGAAATTAACCACATCAAAGGAAGAAAATTAGGTCCCCTGTTATTTTTAATTTATATTAATGATTGTTAATGTTGCAATAATTAATATGACATTTACCTGTTTGCCTTTGATGTCCTTATCTATATTTCTTGTAAGTTGTAAGGATTCAGATAACTAAGAGTTAATTGTCAATGAAACTCTGCAAAATGTTTATAAATGATGTTGCAATCATTTGTTAAAAATCAACACAAATACCTAAAACAAAATATAAGCTGATAAGTAATAACTATATGCAGTTTGTGGACAAACAATATAAGAAATTGGAAGAAAATCTATACACTTAGTAGAAAAATTCAAATATTTAAGGGTAATTATTCGGAAACAGATGAAATTCACAGACCATATGCAAATACTGTTATCAAACCAATTGCAGTTAAATTACATTTCCTATTTAGAATGTTATTAAAATAATTGTTATATTACATTATTTTTTACTAAATTTGAATATTGTGATATTAGCAAACTAGCCAAATAAAGAAAATAAAAATAAAATAAAAACCGAAAACATACCTGGATCTACAATAATATATATAAATAATATAAGTACATTGCATCTTTTAAATTATTAAAGTCCATTAAATTGAAATGACACGTCAAACCATAAACGTCAAACTTTCAAAACAAACATGCTTGTGTTTCAAACAGAAAATAGCATTTATAGAATAATTTATTTACTTATTTAAAATTCAAAGACATTGACACTAAGCAAGCGATTTACGGGAAGAAAAAATGTCTGAAAGGCACAGGCATTGTTATACGAGAAGATCTTACCAGTCACAGAGTTAATATGTTAAACAACGCGATTGATAAATTTGGTTTAAAAAATGTCTGGACTGAAAATGGTAAAATATACGTTATAAAAGAACATAAACTGACTATAATAAAAAATAAAAATGATTATACAAATTTTGTAAATACTGAAAATTGATAGGTAGTCTACAAATTACATGTTTTTTTGTAATTTTGTTATATTTCTTTAGGTCTTGTAAATAAATCGTTTGCATATGTTAAGTATAGGATTATCTTTGCATTTCTTTTAAATTTAAAGTTATTATTGGTTTTCTGAATTGCATTATGTGTTAATTTTTTTTTTTTAGCGAGCTCAAATCAATTGTATTATAAAGGTATCTACATAAAATGATAGATTTTTTGGATATTTTAGATAATTCAGAGATTGATACACAAATATTTGATGACATCGGGGATTATGTGCAGAGAGAAGCAGATAATGGCTCACTAGGGATAGTTCATTTTAATATAAGGAGCTTACAGAAACATTATGACCAATTACTAGTATACATAGAAATGTCAAAAAACAGATTTGATGTCATCATCTTATCTGAAACAAGAAAAATAAACAATTTAAATGATTTCTCGATTCCAAACTATTTAATTTATTACAATGAGTCGCTATTTAATAAATGTGACGGAGTTGTAATTTATATAAAAAATAATATAACAGCATCAGCTAATATAGTTCCAATAAACGAAAGTAATTTTCTAAGAGTAACTTTTACAACAAATTATTTACCAAAGAATAATAAAATTGGGCTAACAGCATTTTATAGACTACCAGGAACAGACTCAAAAAAATATTTAGAGGATTTAGAAATATATTTAAGTACAATACAAAAACAAAATTTAGAAGTGTATGTAGGAGACATAAATATTGATTTATTAAAAAAAGATACTCATGAAACTAATAAATATCTTAATATACTAAACTCAAATGATTTTATTTCCTATATAAACAAACCTACGCGAGTAACAAATAACACTAAAACTACAATTGACCATATTTTCATAAGAAGCCAAAACAATATCAGAAACTTTATTGATATTAAACCTGTTATTTTCCGTACTGATATGACAGATCATTATTCACCCGCTGTATTTATATCTTTTTTAACGCAAACACATACTATTCACGCACCTGTAAATAAAATAAACATAATAAATTTTTATAAACTAAAAAATCTTTTAAGTAAAGAAAATTGGGATGAATTGTATAAAAATAATACAGACTCACAATTAGCATATAATATATTCCGAAACAAATTAGATAATCACATTACAACCTCAACTGATACAAAAATAGTAAAAAATAAAGTAACAATAATTAAACCGTGGATTACCTTAGAGCTAATATCTTCAATTAAACATAGAGATTGTTTAAAAAAAAAAACTAATAAAAAACTTTTGTCCTGAATTTGAAAGTGAGTATAAAAAATATAGAAATAAAATAAACGCATTATTAAAAAAAACAAAAAAAGAATACTATCAAAAACAAATGGATGAAGCCGGTAACGACTCAAAAAAAAAATTTGGAAAGTTATTAATAACATCTCAGGACGTGCAAAAAATACTAATAAAATAGATATAATACCGATCACTAATAAAAATAATGTAATACTAAATGGTAATAAAGAAAAAGCAAACGAGTTTAATAGATTTTTTTCAAACCTCGGAAACGAAATGGCAAATAAAATACCCACAACAAACTTACCTGATAATTTTATCAGTAATGATCAAATCAATTCGAGTATATTTCTACGGCCAATATCAAAAAATGAAGTAACTATTTTTATTTCGAATTTAAAAAATAATTGTGTACAGATAAATTAGAAGTAAAAACAATAAAAAGCATCCATGAATATATTGTTTCTCCTCTAACACATATTATTAACCTATGTTTTCAGACTGGAAAAATTCCCCATCAATGGAAGCAATCTATTGTTACCCCTATATTTAAATCAGGGGATTCCAGCAGAGTAAATAATTATAGACCTATTTCATTAATAAACAATATAGCAAAAATATTTGAAAAGGCACTGAAGGCGAGGCTAACTGCTTTCTTTCAAACTCACGGCATTATCTCCAGCTATCAACATGGTTTTATAGAAAATTCAAGTACTGAAACTGCAATTATAGATTTTATGAGGAAAGTAGTCGGTGCCCTGGATGAATCATTGGCATGCACTGCTGTATTCCTTGATTTAGCCAAGGCATTTGATACAGTCTCTCATGAAATACTTCTAAACAAACTAGAAGACTATGGAATTCGGGGCGTGGCGCTTAAACTTATATCTGATTACTTATATAATCGTGTTCAAAGAGTAAGGATTGGTTCTGAATTTAGCTGCGAATCAATTATTAAAGTGGGTGTTCCACAGGGAACAGTCTTGGGTCCCTTGTTGTTTCTTAATTACATGAATAGTATAACAAAAATTAATAATTTTCAAGGTCATCTTGTGTGTTATGCCGATGATACAGCCATAATTTTCACCGGAAAAACGTGGGAAGACGTACATCGCAAAACAGAAGCTACATTAACTAAGGTGACACTATGGTTAAACTATAACAAACTAACATTAAATATTAAAAAAACAAAATTTATTGCTTTCAGCCCGACTGCTAGAAATCAGCCAATTAACTTACCGATTAAACTACACAGCCCAAACTGCGAGCTAAACAATTGCATATGTCCCACTATTGAAAATATTTAGGTGTTATACTAGACCAATATCAACGTTGGACAGAGCATATCACTCATGTTAGTAATCGAATAAGGGCTCTAATGCATACATTTTATGTACTTCGCGATATTCTCTCTAAGACAAAAATAATCATGACATATTCTTCATTAGTGGAATCTGTTTTAAGATACTGTATTACGGCATGGGGAGGGGCTTTCAACACTACACTTAATACTCTGCAAGTAACACAAAACACAATTTTGAAAATAATATTAAAAAAAGATAAATTATTCACTACCAAACGATTATATAATGAAAACGAAATCCTAAACATTAAATCACTCTTTATCTACCAATGTATCATAAAAGTATATAATAGCCCTGAACTATTTCAATATAAACAAACTCGATTGACTCGCTCTACTACAAATATGGACCTTTCTACTCAAATTTTTAAGAAATCTCTAACCCAAAGATCCTTCTTTTACTTTGGTCCCAAGTTCTACAATCTAATCCCCATACATCTCAAACAAAAAAGTAAACTATCTATATTCAACAAAATATTAAAAAATATATAATAGATAACCAAATCACATTTACTGCTATAATGTTGTAAGCTATATACCTGATTTAAAATTGAAATTTGTTGTTAACTATCTGTATTAAATGTTGGAATAACTCCTGGATAACCCTCGTCTGCTTCGCTCTGCATATGTACTCAATCTAAAAAAATTTTGTATCCTACTTATTTTTATACCTACTTAGGCACTAAAATATAAAATGTACGTTTTATTTCAAATCTTTTAGAATCAGCACAAGCAACACAGGCAGCTTTTGCTTAGGCTTGTTGCTAATTCTAGATTTTTGTAATATTAATCTTAAAATATTATTATTATTATTTGAATTTGAATAAATTGAAATTGAAATATTCTTTTTCCAAATTGACACCAGAAATGGGAATTCAAGAAAAAAATATCTAGCCAATACAGATGACTTGCAACCTTTCCCCACACACCACCTCGCCCCTCACCCATAAACATGGTCAAATTGGGCTAAGCCATTTTACATTCGTCTGCATAGGGAGCGATGTTGCAATTTTTCAATTTTTAGTGTCTATTCCGTTTGTTCAGATGGCAGCATCTTATGGGCCCTACATTTTTAAATCTTATCACAAGAATCCTGAAATAATTAGGCAAAAATAAAAGAATGTATGTTGCGTTTTAACTTTTAAATACTATAAAAAATGATGGAAAGTCCATAGACTTTCCATCATTTTTTACAGTTTTTTGAACCCATTTATGAAAACAGTTTTTGAAAATATTATCGTTCAGAGCTGTATTTCTTGTGATAAAAAAGTCGCCGTCACTTGTCATTGAACTTGGCCTTAATGTTTTTTTCTTTGGCCGTTTTTGAGTTTTCTTCATAATTCAAAATTTACACATTTTCTCAAATATCTCGAATACGGTCCATTTTAGAGTAATTATGTATAAAATAAAAATTATAGAGAATTATATTGCAAACAACTTTTATTTGAACAATTTTTATAAAAAAATATTTTTTTTTATTTTGTCAAATTTCTCGAATACGGATCATTTTAGAAACATTTTGTATGAAACAAAAATTATGAATAATAATATTAGAAGTAACTTTTATTTAAAGAATTTTCTTCTCCAAACGTAAATAACAGATATATTCCATAAAAATGACCACCCATAAAGTACCCCCCAGATGTTCCGACTCTGCCCAAAAACTAATCAGTTCATTGGAGGACGAAATAAAGCTCAAGTTTAAAATTTGGTGTTTTTCTGTGAATCGGTTCATGAGTTATGGTGGATACAGACACACACACACACACACACACACACACACACACACACACACACACACACACACACACACACACACACACACACACACACACACACACACACACACACACACACACACACACACACACACACACACACACACACACACACACACACACACACACACACACACACACACACACACACACACACACACACACACACACACACACACACACACACACACACACACACACACACACACACACACACACACACACACACACACACACACACACACACACACACACACACACACACACACACACACACACACACACACACACACACACACACACACACACACACACACACACACACACACACACACACACACACACACACACACACACACACACACACACACACACACACACACACACACACACACACACACACACACACACACACACACACACACACACACACACACACACACACACACACACACACACACACACACACACACACACACACACACACACACACACACACACACACACACACACACACACACACACACACACACACACACACACACACACACACACACACACACACACACACACACACACACACACACACACACACACACACACACACACACACACACACACACACACACACACACACACACACACACACACACACACACACACACACACACACACACACACACACACACACACACACACACACACACACACACACACACACACACACACACACACACACACACACACACACACACACACACACACACACACACACACACACACACACACACACACACACACACACACACACACACACACACACACACACACACACACACACACACACACACACACACACACACACACACACACACACACACACACACACACACACACACACACACACACACACACACACACACACACACACACACACACACACACACACACACACACACACACACACACACACACACACACACACACACACACATACACACACACACACACACACACACACACACACACACATACACACACACACACACACACACACACACACACACACACACACACACACACACACACACACACACACACACACACACACACACACACACACACACACACACACACACACACACACACTGACAGACATTATCGCGAAAATAGTCAAAACGGATTCAGAGGACCTCAAAACGTAAAAATCCGTCGAAAATTTGAGGTCGAAAAAAATCATGATTCCTATACTTTCCTTATATCTGTATACAGATAGGAAAGTAAACAACGATATTTATAAACATCGATGTTCTTAAAACTTACAAATATAAACATTCCAAATGTAATATGATAACAAAGCAAAACTAAGAAAATTATTATTTTGGTTGGCTACATTACATTTATCCAAAATATGCGAAATAGGCCACGATTAAGACGGTGATGATTACAGTTAAACCAGTAACGGATAAACCATTGACGGGTTTAACTGGTTACTGTTAGGGTTAAACCGCCGAATCCGGTATAACCGGTCTGATTCGACCGGCTCGGTTTGATCGGACCGGTTAACCGGATAATCTGACTGGTTGACTGGATAATCGGACCGGTTAACCGGATATCCGGACCGGTTAACCGTTTATCACGTCAGGAATTGACAGCCTTAGTTTCCAGCTTAAGGTCACAATTAGTCCAGACATAAAGGATGCAATATTCTTTTTTAGCTACATTTAATTGTCCCTGAATCTGATAATCCAGTTGTGTCCTGTATTTATTAATTTTAAATATTAAAATTTTTTTCTGTTTAATTCCATCTAGTTTCTGGCAGAATAAGGGCACTTAATTTCTATTAGTACTTTTTCTCCAAGAAGCCCATCAGGTGTTGAAGCTAACCATTGGGATTTACCGCTGATAAATAATCCACTTGACTCAATATTTAATTTATGTTGATTAATATGTTTTTTGCAGTAAACTTGTTGAATTTACCCCATTCTGTTGCATTGCTTCTAATAAAACGTTGTATAAGGGGTCTATGGACCAGATTTGCACAAGTTGTTGGTTATTGCTTACAAACCTCACCAAAATATGAAGCAGTTAAAAGATGTTTTCTCGTTTCCATCCATTTAAAATTGTTAGCCTGGTCTTTTTTTCTTGATTCGATGGCTCCAATTTCTCCTTCTGTTTATATAAGCGAAGAAAGTAAATATTCTTTAGCTGCTTCAAAATTTGCTACGGACTTTAATTTTTGTCATTAAAATTTATTCGCATTTTTATTTTTTTAGTTTTATTTCTTTTAATTTTCTCAAATGCTCTTTATCTTCGCAATGAAGGGCTTAAATTAGTAAAAAGTAGACTTTTTGGTATTATACCCTAAAAGAGCAGCGAAACACCTACCTTTGTATTGTCTTCTCAAAGAATAATTTATTCTTTTACCGCCTATAAACTTACAAATAATTACTATTTGTATCGTACACAAAACTACTGATATGAGTTGCCAGCAATCTGACGACACCCATTAATTTATCAAATAAAGAACTACACAGGGGGGTGGGTGGCTCAGTGGTAGAGTCTCTGCCTGTAGATCCAAGGGTCCTAGGTTCGAATCCCACCGTTGGCCGGGATTTTTTAATTTAATTTAATTATCTAAAATTAATTCTGATGCCCTGGTAGGATTCCTCACCCGACCATTCACTGTTGGGTTCTAATTAACAGTGCTGTTCCTAAAGTGGCGATGGGAAACAGTAACAAAGCCTACACAGAACACGAGGCGAAACAACCTTAGCAGTTGAAGCCGATGACACACCAAAAAAAAAAGAACTACACTTTAAAGTCGGAATAATATTTTCTTCATTTGGAGTTTCCTTAGTACAAAGTTACTTCATTTTAGCGCAGCCATCATGCTGTCCAAATATATGGAGCACTATATTTAAAATGTCACGCTTTAGATTCGACGATTTTTACTATGATCCAGACCTTCTTCATAATTTTAATATTTCTGATTTTATTTTATTTCTCAAAATATTCGGTCCACATGCGCTTTTGGATAAGTCTGCAATTTTATTGCAAAAAATTCTCAACAGATGATTTCGGCATTCGATTTTTTGAACTGTTTTTTTTGTATTGTTTAGCATCCAAAATTTACTAGTAGCAGTTACTATCTCCGTCAGAAATACATTTTGTGTAACTGAGATCGAATAAAATTTCACTATTTTTGAAACCTTCAACGATAATTGCAGCATCCATTGCAGTTGAGAGTCTGGTCCAGTTTTTGAAACATATAAGTTCCAGGATTTCTTTATCGCTGTTGCGATATCGAGCACAAGTCGTACAGTATTTATTACGAACCCCCAGATATAAAACTTTTCCTGTATTTTTGTCGATAATAACGGCAGCTCCTTACAATGCATTATAATTTCTTTTATAAGAACGTTTACTTCAGGTTCTGTCACAAATAACTGTAGTTTCTGGAACACCTTCAAGACCAATAGCTGCATCTTTCATATTTTTAAAGGCTATTTGATCTATATTTTCAAAAAGTTTATCTTGCTTTTCAAAAAAGGAATTTACATTACAAACAGAAAGACCTGCGGGGCAACGGTAGTTTAGTAGGTATAAAAATTACAACTTAAGGGTGGAGCCTAAATACTATAAAATTACTTCCGAGAATAAACAAAATCCGCATTCATTCATAATTTTAACAATTGCATGTAGATACGAGGGATACGTATTCCAAACTCTAACGCGCGAAGTTAAGACAAAGGAACCGAAAAATCCTACTGCTGTCGACATTCATCAATTCTTGAGTGAGTCAGAGTTATCTAAATTAGAGGAACTAGAATCGTATTTGTTTTTCTTGGTGCATTGCGAGATATTGTTATAACGCAGTTCGATTTTTTAGAGGGTCTTACATTATTTTTATATTTTAATTTAGTGAATAGGTTTAGTTAGATTAAATTACATTTAGAAGTAAAGAGTTGTGGAATATAAATACAAATAACGAAAAAATAGACGATTGGTTCCAATAAGGTAATATCAATTAATACAGGGTATTTATTAATTGAGTGCCGATACTTAAAGGTGTGAATCCTTGGGTGTTAAAATTTTAAGAAAAAAATAACTATTTTATTATAAGTTTCTTATCACTCTAGATATTTTTATAAAATTTTGCCCAAAAAAAAAGTGTTTCCACTCATGGTGGGTTTCTACCAAATTTGCAGAGTCAATAAACTGGTTTTTATTTTCTTACGCGAAAAGGGTGCGTCGTACGAAAGTACGTTTATAAACATAAACCAAATTTGCTCCAAAATAAATAAGGATTTTAAAGATAATTTTGGTTTATAGAACAAGCAGTGGCGTATCATATTTTTGTTCAAAAATATTCAGTTCAAACCATAGAAATAATATAGAAGACCAATATAAATATAACATCCAAGCAGAAATTGAAACCTACTGTGCATAAAAACGCGTCTCTGCGCCTGACATCTCAAAATAGTGTGTCTAGAAGCTTGCGCAGTATGCATGACTTGTCCCTGTAGTGTTGCCAAGTATATTAAACATACCTAACACAAAAGAATTTTAAATTAATTTATTTTTAAATTACATGATTTAATCAGTTTATATCTACGAAATATCGCCCCAAAATAATTTATAAACATTTAAATAATCAACTATAATAGTAGTAATATTTATGTGTAATTACATTCCCAAAAATATATACAAATACGGTATTAATGTACAACAAGCGATTCACCTACAAATTCAATATTGACCTGGCAACATCACTTTAATCCGGTGTTTCAAGGCTCTATGACGGTGCCGTTACAGGACCGTTTGTGATATTTTGGCTTCAATTTGTATTTTATTATTTAATTACACGACATTTTATTTTTAGTTTCGTGTAGTGTTAAGTTAAATCCTAGGTACAATAAAAGACATTTTTACATTGGCTAATGAAAATGTAATCAATGTATTTAGCAGCTGTTATATTTATTACAAGATTTATGTCTAGAAATTCAAACCTACCTAAGAATTATAATTATGTAAATAGAGAGCTGTATATTTATATACAGGCTGTCCAGCGACGGGGAGACGTTATCGGTATCTGACAAAATAATGAATGATTTTTTGTTAAAAATAGTAAACAGGCTATGATCTTTCCATCTAAAATATTTTGACAGTTCTGTTATTTCCTTTTTATTTTAAATGAGATGCCACCATGAAATGTTGCTTATTTGGAATATATACCTTTACACAACGCTCATGACGTCAGAGACAGTTTCAGTCGGGTATAATTTAAAATAAAGAATTTTAAAACGAATCGTATTAATTTGTACCTGTACCTAACATTTATGGCATCACTAGCCGAGTTGGCATCGGGTATATTTTCAAATGTAGAAACTGAAAATTAACCCTATTAAATTGTATACTTTTAAATGCGGGTTTCAAGGCATTTTAAAATATAAACTCGATCTCAACGAACTTAGAAACTTCTGTCACTCGATATTTTAATCGTTACTTCCTCTTCGCTTTTTGGCCGGCACAACAATTATTTACATTTCTTCATTCTTTACCGCGTGCGAACCAGTACGGTTTAAAGAAATTTGAAAAAACCTACTTTAAAAATGAAGATGTTAATGATTTTCTCATGGATCCCATCTTCAGATCCTGACTTAATTTATGTAGTATTATTCATTTTCTAACAAAAAGAGAATCATAGAAACCGGGCAACGTGGTAAAGAATTATCGCTCAACATACATAAAAAAATATTTCAATGAATTGAGAATATCCTCCCATTTTAAAGTATGTTAAAAAAAATTGTTAATAAAGTGCAAAGTAGGGTGATAATATATATTATGAAGAATATAAAATGATAGATAAAGCCAGTGTAGAAAGTATTATAAATAAACTGTGGAAATATCGAGAATCTCGATTTTGAATCGGAAGAAGAGTATTCTATGCAATTTAGAATGAAAAATGATCAAAATGAAACAAATAAACGACATGCTAATGTTATTGACAACTTTCTTCAAACATTTTCTAGTTTTCCGAAAACTAACTGGATAGTTCGAAAATCATTTCCGCCGTTAAAGCGCCTCTTGTTCCGAAAAAGATACACGCCTGTCAACATTCATCGTTCAACAAAAAAAGTATTAGATACAAAACGCTTCGTATTGTAAGGCCAAAATATATTTGGAAATCAAAAAAGTCATATAAACAAAAAAATCATTATAGTGAGATAACTACCAAATTAATGATTTACAAGTTTATTCTTATTATCTATAAAATAGGTTTGCAATGTGCTGATGTGGAATGTTATCATCGACTAAAAACTTTAAATCTTTGTATTAAATTGATCGAAAACAATCCATAAATTGGTTTAGACTATACAGAATGTTTCTAATAAGCAGCGACTAACTTTTATTATGAAAACGAAAGACCCTTTTAAAAGGGTTTAAAATTAAAATAAAATATGTACCAAGTACCAAGTAAATGTAGTAGTATTTTTTAATTTTGAATCTTGAGAGATGCAGACATATTTGGATACTTTATATTGAAAATGGTAACATGAAAGGTTTTTTGTCTAATTGTAAGTAACGACTCACAGTCTTGGCTGACAAACTATAAAAAAATATCGAACATAATAGTCCTGGGCGAAACGCACCTGCCCCCTATTTTGCACTACTCAAATTAAATTTACTTGTAGCAAATGATACTAAATCAAATAAGATGTCAAATCACAAGCAAAATCTCGTGACTGCAGCACTAATGATTTCTGTAAATTAACCAATTCATTTTTCATGCCATATTTTTCTTTCAAAAACATATTTATCCTACTTGAATTTTTTTCATCGTTTTTTATATAGAAGCATCTCTAAAAATGTATGAATAAAACATGGTTTGAACTATTTGTTCGATCAATAAAAAACTTGCACCGGTCCTGTTCGAGCCAGCACCGTTATACGCATGAGCTCCGACACACTATTTTCTCCTTAGGGTTTCAGTTTTGATATATGGAATCGGCTTTCTATACTATTTCTATGGTTCAAACCCGGTACGGACGTCACTAGTAAAAATTTACAAGTCTTTTACGACAAAAAGGCGGGATTGAAAGTGAAAGTTTAGTCTGTTGGTACATAATATACTATATTTATATATCTAATTTTTATTATTACACTGAATGTGACATGGCTTTTTTGTTTGCCTTTTTTGGATCAACAAAATATTATTTTAATGATTTAAAATAAATTGTCAGTAATAATAATTATCTGTACTTAAACATATATACAAAGTAAAATCATAAAACGACGCATCAAGAAAGCACCAAATTATTAAACTTTTAATTTACGTAACATGTATTAAAAGTAATTTTAAAAACCGACTTTAAAATTGCGCAGATGCCATCACCACATCTTAACCAAATTTATTTGGGATCACCCCTGAGGTAGTACCCCCTTACTAACGAAAAGAACTATATAGAAATCGGACAAGGTGGTAAAGAATTATCGCTAAACATACATAAAAATGAAAAGTTTGAGGATTTTCTCATGGACCTAATTATTAGATTTTGACCAAATGTATATGGGACTATCCTGGAAGTACCCCCCTTTCCAGCAAAAAACAATCATTTAAATCGGACATTGTCTTAAAAAATTATCGCTGAACATACATAAAAAAATATATACAGATGAATTGAGAACCTCCTCCTTTTTGAAGTAAGTTAAAAAGGATATAATAATCTATATTAATTGTATTAACTAAAAAACTACTATGTGGAGTTATATATATATATTATATATATATATATATATATATATATATATATATATATATATATATATATATATATATATATATATATATATATATATATATATATATATATATATATATATATATATATCTTGTTAAATTAATCTTATATGTAAAAATGTGGGTTCGGAAAAGTACCTACCTAGTTCACTGTGCATCCAAATTTATATTTATGATACAGAATTTTTTGAATAAATAAAGTTTTAGGTTTAATTAAACACCAAGTTTTATCAGGAATAACATTTTCTGAAAAAAGTAACATATAAAAAGCAGACTTTTTGTGAGCCAATATATATATTTTAGAGGAAAATCCATATTATTTTAGAAAAATAAATAAAAATTTTGTTTCTTAAGAGGAGTATTTACTTGACTGTAAAGCGGAGCATGCAAAGGTTTCGTAGTACCCCACTTTTAAAGTTTATTTTTGACTTATTCCAAAAGAAAAAAATATGTGCGTGTAGGTAAAGAATAAATCTATGCTCCTCTGGAGACACTTTTTTAAAATTTGAAATTGTTTTTCTAAAAAAAAAATACAAAAAACTATTTTTACCCATTACTCTTTTTTTTTAGAAAAAATTAAATTGAATTTTAAAAAAGTGGTTCCAGAGGAGCATAGATTTAACCTATACCTACACGTAATGTGATTTATCTTTTAGAATATTGTACATGTTTGTCAAAGTTTACTAATTTAAAAAAAAAACAAACATTCTTCAAAACTTTCCTTAAATTTTTTAAAACGGTACAAAATACCTTAATCCGTTTATAGTTATCGATTTTAAATAAGAAGGAGACCGGACATCGTCGAAGAGAAAGAGCGAAATTATTAAAGAATTTTAACTTGATTAAAAAGCGTTCTTTCTCTTTCCATTTCCTATAAAAACTAATAGACCTTTTTGAAATCGGTATTCGGTGACTTTTCTTCTGTTCTATTGCCTTGAAAATGATATGATTTACATAAAAAACAAAAACTGACTTATTATTTTTGTGAAATAAAAATATCCGAATCAAAATCTTGAAACTATTATTTGGGGACTTAAAAGAGTGGTCCACTAGTTGGTGTAGCCTTTTAAAACATTTGGTATAATAATAATAATTATATATCATCAATTACCACTTCCACTGGTAAAATCCTAAATTTAAAAGTGTATTATAATAATAAGACATTAATCATATCTTAAATAGATCGCCTACTGCCATGTTTTAGAAATAAATAAAATGTAATTCTTAAAGCAATAAAAATATTCAAAATAATTTAAGATTCCTTGCCTTATTTCAATAAACATTAAACAAAATTACTCACGAATTATTTAGTATTCTGTCCTGTACTTCCATGTCTCTATTAGCTTCGCTGTCAACAAGTTCTGACAAGGCATATTGCATATAAAAAAATTTAATTTTATTTTGTATCTTTTCTTCCCAAAAGCTGTCATTATGAGATATTTTCTCCACTTTTATTCTTATAAAAGTCCAAAAGCACAAAATGCAAAAATCCATTTGTGTTATGTGCAGCTAGCCCTGAATTTGAAAATACCAATAGTGGTTCTCCTTAATGGTATTGTCCTTTTTCCAAAAAAAGTTATTTCTCTACTGCGTATTTCTTCTTCTACAGAGTCAGCACTTCAGCTCCATATGGACATTTTAACTCTATCATAGTGTTTTGTTTTTTTTTTTTAATTCCATCCAGACTGGCTGCAACATAATCAAATTCGAATTCAATAACATGTCCACATTTAAAAACTTTTACTTGCAAATAAATTTCCAAATCTTATTTTGCTCTGAATTTATGGTCCATGTCAAATCGGGTGGCTTTAGAAATAAAGAAAAGATTTTAGGAGATTTTTTTGCAAATTTCTCTAAATTTTAAAGCAGTGACTCGTTTCCGTCTTTTATTGTGCCACAATGTACCATAAGCTTGTCACAATCATTTTTTTCTCATTTATAGACATTGGCTAACTCTTTAGAAAATTTTCTCTTGCAGCACGCCTCAAAGGGTGCGACAGATCAAAGCCATGCGCGAAAGCAAGAAAAAATATTTACATTACTTTAACGGATTGAAGAGATATTAACATGCTGGAATTAATAATTATTGTTGACTTGAAGAGGTATTCATTAAACAAAAACATATTTATAATTTATATCTCAGTGTATATCTTCCAATTTCGGATATATATTTTTTAATAAACAAATGATAAAATTAATTTAATATAATTAAGCGAAATTACTGTATGTAAAAAATAACATGAATTCAAATCACTAAATAGTAGAAAAAAAGATATATATTTTGTTGGTGTCACCCTCTAGACAAAAAAGCTTTTAACGTATTTCTATTTTTATTGTTATTCGCTCCGTGCGAAGTCATGGAAAGGGAAGCAAAAGCGATACTAGCGCTAGCTGCGGATAATTCGTGCATTTTAGGGGGATATTTTGTAATTTTGGCATATCAAATACACGTATACATTTTACTTTTTTTCAAAAAAGTAGGTAAAAGCAACACAATAAGCAACCGGAGTTGCTGTGTTGAAAATTGTGCAAATACTAGCAAAAAAAACAGTGAAACTTATATAACAAATTTCACTAACAAAGTGGAAATTAAAACAAAGAAATAAATGGATAGGTGTACAATAAGAAGAAAAATTACCTTTATTTTTGTGATAATAACAGTAATGCTAGAAATAGTAGACATCAGAAACTAGAAAGTTTTTAAATAAACAATAAATTATCATTTTACGATGTTCTTTAATATCCCTTTATTCTTAAATGTTTATTCAGCAAGGACTAGATTTCAAGATTTCTGCCGTTGATTATAATATTTGGTTGGTATGCAATTTTGTGACTTACTGATCGGAAACCAGTTTTAATCATTCATTCTATGTTTTCTTTAGAACAAAAATGAAAATATAAGTAGCGATCCTTTTTATACATTTTAACTTCACGCTATTATAAATGGTTTCTTCAATGACAACTTATTAGACTTAGGCAACTTCTCATACATTTTCCAGTAAATACTGTTGCCTGCCTATATTTTATTATTGATTTTTAATGATTATACATAATTTTCTTCAATTTAAGCGTGAAAAATATATAATAATAATAAATTAATGTTTTAATTGTTTTATAAATCCATATACTTTTATTAAAACTAACATATATACTTTTTATTTACGAATTCTATTAAAAATTGTATTTGTCAGTATAGGCAGAAATACCAAAACAAATTGGCGCTGCTGTCGCGCACGGAGCGAATAAAAATAAATGTTCCTGTAGCATTCTAGCATTTTTTAACATTTCTATTTCTTTTCGTTTCTTTTCTTAGATTTTTTTCAAAAGAGACTGATTCATATTTTTACAGTGACTCCAGAGAGGTATGGGTTTAGCCTTTACCTGTACTTACATAAAATTTATTTTAGTAAAATTAAAAAATAATCCGTAAAATTGTTCTACTATGAAATATATAATATATATACCAATCTTAGTATTAACAGAAATAAATTACGTAAAAAATAAGGTGTAAAATATGTAAAATTTATTCATCCCTCGTAAAATATCAGTAAAATATATTATAAATTGTTTTCATTCACAAATATTAATTTCTTGAAAATCTAACAGAGGCGCCACTTTCCAGACGAAAAATCTTGCAATGTAAGGGTTTCGTAGTACCCCCACTTTTAAAGTTTATTTTTGACTATTTTTAAAAGAAAAAAATATGTACGTGTGGGTAAAGGTTAAATCTATGCTTCTCTGGAACCACTTTTTTAAAATTCAATTTAGTTTTTTCTAAAAAAAATTGAGAAAATAGGTAAAAATAGTCGAGCTTTGTATTTTTTTTTAGAAAAAACAGTTTCAAATTTTAAAAAAGTGTCTCCAGAGGAGCATAGATTTATCCTTTACCTGTACGTACATATTTTTTCTTTCAGAATAAGTCAAAAATAAACTTTAAAAGTGGGGGTACTACGAAACCCTTGCATGCTCCGCTTTACAGCCAAGTAAATACTCCACATAATTCTTGCAAATTACTAAATCCATTTGCAATACTCGTTATTTACACATTGTGCATTCTAAAGTTAAAATGGAACAAAATCGTATTTTCATTTCCTTAACAATTTTCAAATTTTATAAAGTGCAACCATATATTCCACTAAAATGGTATAATTCTTTTTGTATCTGTTTAAAAAAATATTAACTATCTTGGTTCTAAAAAAATTCGCCGGGTTTTACGAACGCAGCAAAAATCAGTGGCAATTATTTAAATTTTATTTTGATCATAACTCCCTTATTTCGTGAGAAAAAATTCTCCTGTTTTTAATTGGTTTTAAATTTTACTTGTAAAGTCGCGTGTTTTTTACACTGATCTGTATTATAATTCAGATCAGTGGTTTTTTAGTAGTGATGCCGCGAGACAAGATGAGACGAGAGAGTGGCCTCTCTCGTCTCGTCTCGTAGGGCGAGAGAAAACTGTTCTCTCGTCTCGACGAGAAGGCGCTTCTCTCGATCGAGAGAGCCTTCCTCTCGTCTTGTCTCGTCTCGTTTCTCTCGTGATAAACAATATTAATTTTAAATTTGAAAAAGACGAAACTTGAAAAAAAGGTAAAATTTGTAAGACAAAAACAAATAATTTTTCAAGTAATTTGCGCATTAGTACTAGGGATGCGCAAATTTTTTCAAACATCGATGTATCTGTTAACATCGATGTTTTCCAAAAGCTTTCATTGAAGAGCAAAAAAAAACAGGAAAAAGAAATTTAAACCATCAATTTAAACGTGACGCTTAACAAAAAAAAGAAACATTGAAGAGAAAATCATCGATGTTAATGTAAAAATCGATGTTAGCAAATAACATCGGATTAAAAAACATCGATGTTGAACATCGATAATCGAAACCTTAAAATCGATGTTTTTTAAACATCGATACATCGTGCACATCCTTAATTAGTACCCAAATTTGGCAATAGGAAATACTTATGTATCTCTGTCTGTCCATCTGTCACAGTCGTTTTACAATTGAAATTTGAAGTAATAAGTGGCCCAGATTAGGCGTTAACTAAAAACGAAAATACTTTGCTTTGTAAGTCAGTCGGGGAGGGGGGAAGAGGTTAAATTGGTAGTTAGATTTTTTCTAATGCAATCCTGCGATGTCAAAAGAAAGCATTTTGTATTATGTTTTCAAAATGCAAGAAGATAGAGACATAAAACAAAAAAGATGTGAAATTAGAGAGAGAAACATGATATTTTTGTTGTAATGAAATGCACTTTACTTGAGACGTAAAATAGAGGGCGTTACTATCTTTAAAATTTTTATTGGAAAGTGAAGTCATTTGAAAGATATTTTGATTATATTTACTTCCAAGCAAACAGTTTTAATTTTGTTATTTTGTTTTGTTTTTACAAAAATTACATTCTTGATAATCCTCGTGTGCCGCAATAATCCAAGAAATGTTAGAAGAGAATTTTTTAATAAGTTTTTTTTTGCTAAGAAGTTATGAAAAATGTAATACGTCAAGTGGTTTTTAAATCACCTTTGATATTCTTAATTTATTTATTTATTTTAGTAAATACAAGAAGCGTTTCCTTAATAATAAACAATAATTGTTAATACGAGAGTTATCAAGAATGTAACTTATTAGTAAAGGTCCGGAACATGTCTGTATAAGAACAAAGTACCAGCTTCAAAAAATTGTCATTTGTGCAGTGTTCCCTCTAACAGTAAAAAATTGCTTAAAATTATAAAAGATACTGACTTTACTCTGTACTAGCCAAAATGTTAATTATCCATTGTATGCTATTGTAAAAAACAGCATTTATAAAGTAATATAGCTCCGGTAATAATCCTTTGAGGTTGAAGCGGTTAATAAAAAAAAAGAATTTAACCTACTTTATGAATTTATTTATTGTAATTTCTATATAAATATAAAAACCTAAATCTGTTGTAAAAATATAGAAAATATCTTTTAAATGAGGTATCACATAACCCTAATTTCCATAAGAAAATTTAAAGCTAGTAACTCCCTCTATCTTACGTGTCTCAAGTAAAGTGCATCTCGTTATAACAAAAAGTTTTACCTCGTTTTTGTTTTGTTATATTTTTTCATTTAGAAGTTAAAATAGAGGAGGGTACAATTTTCGTCCCCACTATATATAATACATTCGTGTGTATTACCTTTTCTTTGACAGTTTTTCGAAAAAACGCTTAAAAAATTTCAACTTATCTTCAAAAGTAACCTCACCAAAGCAGAATGGATTAAATATAAGAAATGATTGTATAAATTTTAAATAAATGAAATGAGAAATATTTTTTCCTATAAATCACTATTTATAAAATCCTAATAACACAAGTATCATTTGTTACCATTTAATATTTATAGAATATGTGTGTTAGTTAACTTTTTGACTATCTCGAAATATTATACAGGGTGTTATTGAAATACACGTACATATTAAAACTGGGTATTGCGCAGATCCCCACTGATTGTAGAAAAATATTATTTTTTAAAAATACCCCTTATTAAGGAAGTTATTAATTTTTGAAAATTAATTCTAAAACAAACGTACTTCACTGATATGTTGAGGATGACCTATATAAATTAGGTTTATTTACCTATTTTAAACATCAACAGTAATTAATATGCAAGTTTTTGTCAGATGATAAGAAAACTAGTCTTGTAAGAAATAACCATGTTGCCAAGATTTTCGAATTAATTTCTATTTCCGAAGACTGGTTTTTACTACCCTCGTTATCAAAAAACTAGAATATTTGATAAATGATTGTTTTTAAACTATACATTTTTGAAACTATAGATTATTAAAATTTTAGTTGATTTACGAATCTGGCTAACACGAGCGCGTCATTTCCAAGTTGGTAAAAAGTGTTGTTACGATTACTTTTAAATATTTTTTTACGATGCCACTATTTACGAATATTGAACTAACGGATATAGTGCTGGTTTATGGGGCAGCTGGAGAAATTTCTCGGCAAGCACAAATCCTGTATCGCGAACGGTTTCCAAATCGGAGAATTCCGGACTGTCGTACGTTTATTTCAACTGTTCAGCATCTAAGAGACCATGGAAAATTTGACAGTGTCAATGCAGATCGAGGGAGAACAAGAACACAAAGAACATTGGCGACCGAAGAAGAAATATTGGAAGCTGTTGAAAACCGGCCTCAATTAAGTTGTAGAAGACTAGGTCTTGAAATTGGAGTGTCCTCATTTGTTGTGTGGCGGACACTTAAAGAACAAGGTTTACATCCTTATCACATCCAAAAAGTCCAGGCCTTATATCCAGGTGATGAAGAAAAGAGAGTGGAGTTTTGTGAATGGATGATTCAAAAATGTGTTGATATTCCTGATTTTCTAAAAATATTATTGTATACTGACGAGGCTTCATTCACTCGTGATGGCGTGTTCAATATGCACAATACGCATATTTGGAGTGATGAAAATCCTCACGCCATTAATTAAACTGGGCATCAAAGAAAATTTTCAATAAATGTTTGGGCTGGCATAATAGATCAGTATTTAATCGGGCCTTATGTTCTCCCGAACTGATTAAATGGGCCAGGATATCTCTACTTTTTAGAAGATATTTTGCCAGTACTCCTAGAAGAGATACCGTTACAATTAAGGCAACGGATGTGGTACCTACTAGATGGCGCTCCTCCTCACTTTGATTTAAACGTACGGCAGTTTTTGAACATTAGATTTCCTCAAAAGTGGATAGGTAGAAATGGACCTACTAAGTGGCCTCCGAGATCTCCGGACTTAAATCCATGCGATTTATTTTTGTGGGGTCACATGAAACAACTGGTTTATAATGAACCTATTAATAGTGTTGAACAATTAACCAATAAAGTTAATACGGTAGCCGAGGAACTACGACAAAATCCAAGACTAATTTCTAATGTTCAAAGTTCTTTGGAAAGACGATTGCAAGTGTGTGTAAATAATAATGGACGGCATTTTGAACAATTACTGTAATAAACTTTATTTTGAATTAATTGGTTTTGCTACGGCAACAGTGCAATTTCTATGGGTAAGTTCAATTTCTATTTATTTTACTTCTTTAAATATGGAAACTAGTAGGTCGGAAAAGGGGACTCTTCCCCAATATTTAAATTTTAGAATTTGAAGTTAAAATCGGTGCCAATCGTTTTTGGTCATTACATACTATTCCCCATTTTAATATGTACGTGTATTTCAATAACACCCTGTATGTTAAAATTTTAAGTTACGATAAGCAATTTAAATTTTCAAATAAGCAAAGAGAAAAGTGTTCGAGAGAGCCCGAGAGAGTTCGAGAGAAACGAGAAATTCTCGTCGAGAGATGACACTCTCTCGTCTCGTCTCGAATCTTTTTTCGAGAGAAAATGTCTCTCTCGTCTCGTTCGAGACGAGACGAGACAAGACGAGACGAGAGACGAGAATCTCTCGTCTCGCGGCACCACTATTTTTTAGAATTTTTTTTTTTAAATGTAAAAACACGCCTCTTGTATAAAAATTACCAATCGATCAGTGAAAAGAAAAAAATATAGTTTTAAAAATAAGGACGTTACGGTCAAAAAACGAAATAGATGTGGTATGCAGGGCTCTTAAAATCCGATGCTATAATTTGGTTCACAATGGTGGTCTAAGGTCTATTTTTCACATTTTCGGCAGCTTTATCAATCGCACCGTTTATACTGATACCAGCATGTGATGACACCTTTTTATGTTTTGGATTTCGTATAGCTCACTTTTAGTTTTTTGTAATCTGCATGCTCTGGATGGAATTTATTGAGCTAAAAAAGTCACTAATAATAAAGAAGTTGTTTTTATATGTTTGAGAGCTCGACAAATGGCAAATAGCTCTGTCATGTAAATACTGGAACAGTTTTAGAGTTAAAAGAATAAGGAGATTTATTGGAAAAATTAAAAAATAACTAAATTAATTCCTCCTCAAATACAGTCCCTTATCATAAAACCAACCTCTAGTGGGTAGTATAATTTCAAACATAATTCAAATTAGAAACCAATAATTTTCGGTCGAATAGGTAATTAATATCATTAAATAACATTCGATTCATTGACTTGGTCAAAAAAAAAATAGACACATATTGAAGCAACCGCTATTTAATAATCCATTCAAAGTCCGCATTAATGCAAATGAGTATTGATACAAAATTTGCCTGTAAACAAAAATATGTTTTGTTGCCCATGATATTTGGTTTAAAAAAAAAGGGCAATCGAGGGCTGCACATCCGTTGTGTACAGAGTACACTTTATTAGAGCAAGGGCGCGCGACCTTCAATTTAGTAATTCTATAGATACTTATTTTAAAATATATAAATCAACCATAAGAGACAAACAAAATTTTAATCAGTAATTTTTCATCTATAATTTTATTTCCTGAAATACTTAAAAGTTCTCAAGGGTAATATACCAAGACTTTGATAAAAGTCAGCTATTTTTGTTGAATCTAAATTTCGAGAATATTTTAATATAAATTTGATGAGACATAATATTTGATATTAATCAATTATTAATGCCAAAATTATATGGAATCAAATTGTAAAATTTAGCAACAACAAAAATAATAGAATATTAATCAAGGTTGTGTTGGGACGACTACTTCACTAGACCAAACATTGACTATTTTTCTAAAGAAATATCTAAGGGTAACATAACGAGAACTTGCTAAATAATAATAATAATAATAATAATAATAATAATAATAATAATAATAATAATAATAATAATAATAATAATAATAATAATAATAATAATAATAATAATAATAATAATAATAATAATAATAATAATAATATTTATTGACCTTTGAAGCCATATCTACAAAATATGAATAAGGTAAGTCATACATAAATAAATAAATAAAATGAACAAAGTAACAATGCAACACAGTACAATATAAAAATCTATAAAAATCTCATATATCAGCTAAGCAACCGTATACTGTAGGAACTCATCTAATGAATAGAAAACATTCACTGTTAATAGCTGCTTAAGATCTTTCTGGAAGCCTTGTAGGGTTTGATTATTTTTTATGTTTGATGGCAGTTTGTTAAAGAGGTAAGAACCGGCGTAGTATGGTGATTTTTTGTAGCTGGTATGGTAATGTTGTTTTAAATATATATTTTCAGCATTTCTGGTATTATACCCGTGTATATCTTTTTTCATTATGAGATTTCTTATTTTATTAAAAGTAAAAGACAATAATTTATAGAGGTATATTGCTGTAACAGTAAGAATTTTATTATTTTTAAATATTTCTCGACAACTATCCCTGTAACCCAAACTAAAAATTAACCGTAATATTCGTTTTTGAATAATAAATACGCGAGAGATATCTGACGCCTGTCCCCAAACAGTAATGTTGTAGTTAAGGGTTGAATATACATGGGCATAGTAAATTGTTATTAAAGATTCCTTTGGCATATCATTTTTAAGTGAATACAACATAAAATAGCTTTTATTAAGATTTTTGCAAATATTATCTATTTGTTCTCTGAAGTTTAGATTACAATCGACAAGTGTCCCAAGAAATTTAGTTTTATTTGCTGAATTTACTAATACATTAACTTTGTTGATATTTACATCAAAGGGTGATTGGACAAATTTTCTGTCGCCGTAGGAAAAATTAACACAAATTGTTTTTTCCAAGTTTAAAACCAATCTATTACAGTCACACCATTCTTTAAATGCCATAATAATATTTTTAACTTTTTCTACTACCTGTCCTAAAGAATCGGCAGATACTATTACTGTTGTGTCGTCAGCATAAATAAACATATCATCCTGGTCTTTAAAATATTCAGGCATATCGTTAACGTACAGTAGAAAAAGTAATGGACCTAGTACTCCCCCTTGAGGGGTTCCTAGGTCATTATAAAATATATCAGACTGGATATTATCAACTGAAACAAAAAACGGACGACTTAAAATATATGAATTTACCCATGAATTTACAGGGTCTCTTATACCGACTGCATTTAATTTTTGACATAAGATGTTTGGGTCCAAACAATCGAAAGCTCGCGATAAGTCAAAAAATACACCGTAAGTGTACAAGTTTTTATCAATTTTGTCGTGAATTATTTGGGTAAATTCTACTGTGGCAGTTTCGCATGAATATCCACGTCGAAATCCATGCTGTTTGCTTGTTATAATATTATTATTATCCAGATATGAGATAATGGAATTAAAAATAGCCTTTTCAAGAGTTTTTGCAACGACACTGAGGATGGATATATAGTCGACTATTTTTAGTGTATCTAAATTTTGAGTGTTTTTGATATCAATTTGTCCATACATAATTGTGTCATTAATAATCTGAATAGAGTCCGAGAGCTTTAGCTCGAGGACTCTATTATTTGATTATTAATTATAAAATTATGTCGAGACAAAGTGCAAAATACACGAAAAATAGGCGTCAATTTATTTAGGTCCAGTTATATTTTATAAGATTATTTCTAGAGCCCTAAATGTAACTTAAATTAATAAATACACAAAATAACTTTTATTTTCGGTTCATTTTGAAACGTTTCACTAGATATTAGTATAAACTCTGAGACAAAATCTCAGATAAACAAATGAAATATAGATAACTAACCGGCGCCCTTTACCATAGGCTTTGTTTGAAGCCAGTATCTACGAACTTTTAAGTTTTTGTATCCATGGGCGTATCAAACAGTTTTTTTATCAGAATCCTAAGGATTCTTTCGTAAATATTTTGCCAAGGACAAATTTAAAGAAAAATGCATCTAAAACAAAGGTTGAAATGACGAAGTGGCATTATTTTCATTCAGATAATATATTTAAATTTAAATAAAACGCTAAAATAAATTAACTGTAGTTATATTACTATAAAATAGTAACATTAAAATATTCTATACAAAAGGTCCTCAACTCTAGCAACATTTTCAGTGATTTGTTATAGATTCAGGATTTATTTTTGTTTTAATAAACTAAAAGATTTCTTTATCATAAATTACAATTTTATAGATGAGAAATACATTTTTCATAAATTTTTAATGTTATTTTTAGAAATACAATAGATATTTGTGTACCAAAGGCTATAAGTAGAGTGGATTTTTTTCGGCCGAATCAGAAATGTACGGCAGAGGCCAAGTAACTTCTGGTGAGTAATATTACCACAGCTTATACAATGCAGCTAAAACACTCTCTTGGCGGCAACGGTTTGCGTCGATTTCGTCGCGCATCGCTTAAGCTCCGCCTTCGAAGGGAAAAGACGGTTTTGGTGTTCAGAAGCGTACTTAGGTAAGGTGTTGAGTCGTGCGTATAATTTCGTTGATTGTATAATTTCGTGGAGCCTATAATTTCGTTGATTGTATAATTTCGTGGAGCCTATAATTTCGTTGATTTTGTTTGAGTTAAAGGTACTGTTATTATTTTGGTGACTCTTTAGCTATGAGTAGAATGAGTGAAAAAAAAAGACACCATTTTGTTTGTGCAGTCAAAAGCTGTTTTAATAAGGGTTATACCTGCAAGAAAACATTCTTTAGTTTTCCCAAGGACCCAAACCGATAAGTACCACATTATAAGAAATTTTCATTGTTAAAAATATAATTTATACAGGGTATCCCATTAGTGCGTTATTGTTCATTATTTTGTTGTAGACACGCAAGAAAGTTTTAAATAAAAGTTATATGGATTTGAAAAATACCTACATATTTTAAAAATATCTTTGGATATACAGGGTGTCACGTTTTTGTCTGGCAAATTAAAATGTATGTTTTTTAAATGGAACACCTTGTATTTTATTTTATGATAAAATTATTAACACCCTAAATTATTGTAAAGACGAATTGATACAGAAAAATTTTATCTGGTATGTGTGTGGTTACCTTTTAATAAAAGCCTTGCGGATCCACTCCTGTGCGATACCTGTCTTAAATATAACAAAGATCACGTTGAATTAGATGATTTTTCTTTTTATTGCTTTTTAAAGGCATATGATAACGCCAATCCAGATACATTTGGAAATCTGCAACTGTCAAATGATGAATTTGTAGAACTAATATTCAATATTGAAAAGATATTTCAAAATAATTTTGAAGAATTGGCTACAAAAAATAACATTTGTACCACACTTTTAGAATTAATTAACCCAATACCCTTTAGTCATTCATGCTAACGTTTTCCAAAAGAATAATTTATTTTATTGTATGTTTAATCTCAATAACTAAAAAATATACTGACAATTAATTTGACAGAATTGTCATTTATTTAAAATTTTAAAAATAATAGCAGTCGGTTGATCAAAATATAAACGGTGATTGGCGAATTAATTTTTTTTTGCAGTGTTCTCACTACCTAGAATGGATATGAAATATATTCGTTCAATTGAAGGCAATAGCATACTTTTTCGTTTTGTAATCTGTGCATGGATATTAGCCAATCTATGCACATACTACAAAACGAAAAAGTATGTTATTGCGTTCAACTACGAATATATTTCATATCCATTTTAGGTAGTGAGAACACTTTAACAAAATTAAATCTACAAATCACAGTTCATATTTTGGTCACCCAACTCCTATTATTTAAATTTTTTTAAATAAGTGACAATTCTGTTAAACTAATTGTCAATATATATTTTAGTTATTGATATTAAATATACATTAAAATTTTTGTGTAGACTCGATAAATAATAGCATTTTTGTTTTTATTGTGGCCACATTTAAAAAAAAATAAATTTTAATCAAACTACATGATACTAATTTAATTACGAGTATTAAAACTAAAGTCCTGAAAGTTTCGGTGAAGATGAGGACAGAGCATCTGCCTTCCACGCGAAAAGCCCGGGATCGAATCTAGGCCGAGGACTAATTAATTTTTCATGTTAATTTTATTTTATAAATTAGTCAACTTCGTAAATTATTTTAAAATTAGTTATTTTGTCTAAATAACCTAAAATAATTTTTTAAATTTGTAGATTTTCGTTAGTGGGTCGTAGAAAAAATATACTGACCATATCGAGTGGATTGTTCATATCACAATCAGACGATTGAGTATTCCGCATACGACGTCGTGCTCAAACTTCGTCTTTGTGTGATATTGCTATCATATCCACCCTTGTTGAACAAACTATAATTTATTTGTTTTCTTGGTTTAAACCAAAACTTAAGTTTTACATCAGAAATAGGAACTAAATTAATTTACTTTTCAAGTTTTCTTATAAAAATCGATATTACTTTCTCCAAGTACAAATTTAGTACCTACCTAAAATAAGTACTAATTATGTAATATCGTGTAATATTGTAATTCAAGTTTCAAAATTCCCTACTTCGGTATGGTCAGATAAAAATTGAATATATTATATTAATAAAAACTGTCAAAGTATTACTTCTACAAATCTGTATTTCAATTAATAAGAATACATCTAAATATAACCAATATTGTTAAAATAAAAGCACAAATTCTTTATAATTCCAAAATACCATAGAGTTCCCAGACCTCAGTCGAAGCATTCGTTTATCTAGGTATAAACCCTTTGCGCGAAGAGTAACACTTGCCAGAGACACGGGGTACCACTTGATTTGCATCCACGAGCGTGACACAATTCTTTAACAATTGCAGCCCTTGGTGTAAAAAGGATCCAAGCCACAATTTGTCGTGAAGTGACTGTTTTAGCTCAAAACATTTGTTAACGAGGATTTTACTAGCCACATACAAATTATTTTACCTCTAATCCCAAAGATGTGCTATTTTTCGTAATATTTATATTTAAATATTGTTTCTAATTATATTTGACAGATTTAAAACAAATTAAAAATTTAATTTCCCAAAACTTACTTAATATGGCATGTAACCAACCTTATTACGCCAAGGTTTTCAATTTTTTCAATAATAAAAAAATTGTTTAATCCGGGCCCGACTTTTCCCTCGAATCTAACAGAGATAGCACCATTCCGTCTTGCTTGGTTCTCGACCGTCAGATCAAAGACGCCGACACGGAGTTGTGGAGCTGTATTGTATAAGCTGTGATATTACAATAAATAGATAGCTAATTTATTTCATTTAGACAACAGAATAAACAATATTTTTAAAAACTTTTTGAGCTTATTCTTAAAAAAACATCTGTTTTACAATTTTTTATGAAGTTTATTGTATAAAATACATTTAATATTATTTATTGCTGCTAGGCAAAATAAATAACAGCGTCGTGTTTGTTTAAAAACTATTAAAAAATCTAACATCTGCTATAATGTAATAATACACCAGCTCTTTAAGCTCGCATGCGATGTACTTTTAATGTAACCCTAATATCCCTGTAACCGCCGAATGTCCGCAACGGCAAGACTATTATAGCACATCTCACAGAGGTTACAAATTGAAGTTTGGAAAACATCACACTAGGACTATTACGGTACTTCCCCGAAAGTTGCTCTGAAACTTTCTATAGATGTTATAATGTGAATTAGTTTTACAGCATTATACAGTGTGTCCATGGATGGACTTAACTATGCTTGTGAAAATATTTATTTTAAATTAAAAAAGTAATTCTTCTTAATTTACTTCAATTTTCAAACACACACCAAAGTACTGTTAAAAGTGGGCAAGGTGGGTCGTAATAAATGATGAGCCTTACAATATATGAAATATACGTAAAAAAAGGATTATTATACGGATTCTAGGCTATTTATCGAAAGTTATTTATTAGAAAATAACATTGTAAATATCGTATATATAGCACTATAAAATGATTACATTTTTCTTCGATATGTTTTTATATAAAATATCACATTGTATTTTTCAAATTATTTCATGGAAGTGACTATTTAACCACCAATATAAATCCTATTTTAGATTTGTCTTTGCATTGATACTTATCATCGTCAGAAAACCATTTTTAATTGCGCATACTACCTACTGGACTATCAGAAACAAACTTTGTGTTTAATCATAAATTAAGGCGAGGCAATAGTTGTATAATATTATATCATAGTATTGTTAGATTTTTGTTAGATCGATTGTCGATCAATGTCAGGCAGTGACTGCCGCGGCGATGTCGTTCCTTCTGGATCGCGTACCGCTTATTTGGCGTACAAGCGTGAGCGATCGAATGAATATAAGAGCGCCAAATTTAAATATTTAAAATATAATCTAACAGTATATTCCAAAATAATTTACATTTATATACCCTAAAAGGAATTAGCTGTAGATAGATATTTTTGACAAATGTGACATTATGTGGTTAAACGCAGTAAATGCAATCATAAATAATAAATCTACTGTTATTGACATACTGTAGTCATTGACACACTATCACTGTGTTTGGTACACAATACGTCATTACTAAAACCGAAAGATTTTAGAATTATTTGAATTTTGACCATAATTTATTTGATTATTCTTTAGGTACAGGTCTGGTAGACAGGTACTATTTTATATGATATGTGCTTAAACAGCCACTGCCATATTTAAAATGGAGGATTTCCTCATTGTGTTTCATCTATACCTAAAAACGGTCATTAGCTCATAAAACTAATAAAGCAAAAAAAATACTTTTTAGGACCTTCCAGTTTTAAAACGCTCCTGCTACACTTTTTAAAGCGTTACATAAAACGATAGTAAAAACGAAAAACTGAATAAAACATTCATAAGTTTAAACAGTCGGGCATAACCTAATCTCATTCTTGAGCTTCTTATTTACTCTACGAACCAAGTCATTCAAGATATAAAAATTAGTAAAAATATATTAACACCATTTTTACTTTCCTATCTGTATACAGATATAAGGAAAGTATAGGAATCATGATTTTTTTTCGACCTCGAGTTTTCGACGGATTTTTACGTTTTGAGGTCCCCTGAATCCGTTTTGACTATTTTCGCGATGATGTCTGTGTGTGTGTGTGTGTCTGTGTGTGTGTGTGTGTGTGTGTGTGTGTGTGTGTGTGTGTGTGTGTGTGTGTGTGTGTGTGTGTGTGTGTGTGTGTGTGTGTGTGTGTGTGTGTGTGTGTGTGTGTCTGTATAACGCATAACTCATGAATAGATACACGGAAAAACACCAAATTTCAAACTTAAGCTTTGTTCCAACGTCTAATGAGCTGATTAGATTTTGGGCAGAGTCGGAACATCTGGGGGGGTACTTTATAGGTGGTCATTTTTATATTTTATGGAATATATCTGTTATTTACGTTTGGGGAAGAAAATTCTTCAAATAAAAGTTACTTCTTATTTTATTATCTATAATTTTTGTTATATACAAAATTTTCTTAAAATGGTCCGTATTCGCGAAATTTGACAAAATGTAAAAAAATATTTTTTTTTTCTAAAAATTGATCAAACAAAAGTTGTTTGTAATATAATTCTCTATAATTTTTATCCTATAGATAATTTCTCTAAAATGGACCGTATTCGAGATATTTGAGAAAATGTGTAAAATTCGAAATTTGAAGAAAACTCAAAAATGGATAAAGAAAAAAACAGTAAATTTTAAACTTAAGTTTTATTTCGGCCTGACGTGAAATGATTAGATTTTGGACATCTGGGGGGGTACTTTATGGGAGGCCGTTTTTATATTTTATTTATGTTTGAGGAAAAAAATTGTTCAAATAAAAGTTACTTCTAATATTATTATCTATAATTTTTGCTTTATGTAAAAATTTCCTGAAATGGTCCGTATTCGAAAAATTTGACAAAATGTGCAAAATTCTGATTTTTAAGAAAATTATTGAACTAAAAGTTGTTTGCGATATCGATCTCTATAATATTTGTTTATACATGATTTTTTTAAAATGGACCGTAATGGAAAAATTGTAGGAAAAGTGCTAAATTTAAATTTTTCAGTATTTTCATTTTCAATGAATATCTATAGAAAAATGTTTCGCGGTAGATGTATGTGGACAATGTATATATTTAGTTTATCCTCTAAACATTTATAGAGATGCTGCAATAGATTGTACAAAATAACCGGAAAAAGCCTGTAATACCTAGATAGGAAAGTCATGTGTTGGACACATCAGATTTTTATCTTTCACTGATCATTTCTAGAATATTAGGAGCCTAGGAATGTTTTGATACCTATTTGTTTAACAATGAAACACAATGAACTTATTAAACACTGAGTACTAAGGAGAAGAAGAAACATACATTTTTTTTTAATTTTCTACGGAAATTGCCACTCTTCTTTATTTTGAACAATTTATCTTTCAACGACAACATAATGGGATTGGGTGGAAAGCTAGGTTATGCTCTAAAACACACTTTAGTTCTTATTAAAACTATGTAGCTTTAAAAGAGCCCTATCGTTTACTAGATTAAATAAATTATAAGATTAAAGGGAAATAAAAGACTCAAAGTCTGTCGACCACATAAATTTATTCGGTTGGGTTGCAAGCGCTTTCGACCTAAAAGGTCATCATCAGGCAAAAATTTTTGAAAGTGAGTAGGTAGGTAGGTACAATCTGCAATAATAATTTAGGATAACAAAACGTTTTTTTATAAAAATGCTAGGTGTCTTACCACTATGTGTCCACAGAAAAAATTAAATGTTGAATTAAAATTTTAAATTGTAAAAATAAAAATTATACAAATTGGCACGTACTGCCTTCCTCATTCGAGGTTGGATATTGTTTACTCTTGAACCTCGCCTGCCTCCATCTAATGAAGGTGGTTATAAAAGATGATTTCAAATTTGAAGTTCCACATGTGTGCTTAAGGCACCATGTGAAAAATGTAACTTTTCGAAAATTACCGTTGCTCCCCCTATCCCCAGTACAAATGGGGTAGACGGAGTTTGGTTTGTGTACACCCTTAAGCCTAGGCTTAAGGGGTATCATTAATTAATACTTTGCTTAACTTCAGGAACTTCACTTAGCACCTTCGTCATTCAAGGGTGAAGTTGAATGAGAAAATGGTGGAGAATTTACGACATTTGACAACTGACATATGATGGAAGACACGTAGTTACAATTATGGTTGAGATAATAATAATTAAATTTGACATTAGTTACATTGAATAAGTTAAATTAGTTTTGTGACAAATTTTTAGAGTATAAATTTAACAATTTGACAGGATGTCCAAGACTTTGGAGAGGCCACGAGTAAATTCTGTTGGTGTTATAAAGTTAGTGCCATTTGATTTTTAAAAAAGAAGAATTTGACATTAGACATTAGATTTAGGTTAAGGAAATTTATGATATGTATGAATTTTTTGAAAAAGGGGGCTATTATATATATTATTACAAGTAAAAGGTTGAAGGATTTATAAGGATTTAGGAAACTTTAGAAGGTTAATCTGGAAAAGATAGGCTTATATGTAGGTTGTAATTGATCATTTAAACACACCACATCTGGATTATTAGTATGTTGATGAATGTAATACATTTCAAGTAAGTCCAGCCTAGTGCCTTTGGGACATTGGATAAGAAGAGAGGCGTTATCTGGAAAAGTGAAGTTATGTTTAGTCTAGAGAACATGATTAGCAAATGTGGAATTGGTATCTAAAATATTCGAGGATTTATATCTGTTGATGGTTTTGTAATGTTCTAAAATTCGGGTTTCTGTCTTTCTTCCTGACTGGCCGACGTAGATGGCATTGCAATCATTACAATTCAGTAGATATACCCCTGGTTTATGAAAAGTGGGTACAAGATCTTTTCATAAACCAGGGGTATATCTACTGAATTGTAATGATTGCAATGCCATCTACGTCGGCCAGTCAGGAAGAAAGACAGAAACCCGAATTTTAGAACATTACAAAACCATCAACAGATATAAATCCTCGAATATTTTAGATACCAATTCCACATTTGCTACTCATGTTCTCTATACTAAACATAACTTCACTTTTCCAGATAACGCCTCTCTTCTTATCCAATGTCCCAAAGGCACTAGGCTGGACTTACTTGAAATGTATTACATTCATCAACATACTAATAATCCAGATGTGGTGTGTTTAAATGATCAATTACAACCTACATATAAGCCTATCTTTTCCAGATTAACCTTCTAAAGTTTCCTAAATCCTTATAAATCCTTCAACCTTTTACTTGTAATAATATATATAATAGCCCCCTTTTTCAAAAAATTCATACATATCATAAATTTCCTTAACCTAAATCTAATGTCTAATGTCAAATTCTTCTTTTTTAAAAATCAAATGGCACTAACTTTATAACACCAACAGAATTTACTCGTGGCCTCTCCAAAGTCTTGGACATCCTGTCAAATTGTTAAATTTATACTCTAAAAATTTGTCACAAAACTAATTTAACTTATTCAATGTAACTAATGTCAAATTTAATTATTATTATCTCAACCATAATTGTAACTACGTGTCTTCCATCATATGTCAGTTGTCAAATGTCGTAAATTCTCCACCATTTTCTCATTCAACTTCACCCTTGAATGACGAAGGTGCTAAGTGAAGTTCCTGAAGTTAAGCAAAGTATTAATTAATGATACCCCTTAAGCCTAGGCTTAAGGGTGTACACAAACCAAACTCCGTCTACTCCATTTGTACTGGGGATAGGGGGAGCAACGGTAATTTTCGAAAAGTTACATTTTTCACATGGTGCCTTAAGCACACATGTGGAACTTCAAATTTGAAATCATCTTTTATAACCACCTTCATTAGATGGAGGCAGGCGAGGTTCAAGAGTAAACAATATCCAACCTCGAATGAGGAAGGCAGTACGTGCCAATTTGTATAATTTTTATTTTTACAATTTAAAATTTTAATTCAACATTTAATTTTTTCTGTGGACACATAGTGGTAAGACACCTAGCATTTTTATAAAAAAACGTTTTGTTATCCTAAATTATTATTGCAGATTGTACCTACCTACCTACTCACTTTCAAAAATTTTTGCCTGATGATGACCTTTTAGGTCGAAAGCGCTTGCAACCCAACCGAATAAATTTATGTGGTCGACAGACTTTGAGTCTTTTATTTCCCTTTAATCTACTTCGGACCACTTTGAGATATGGATAATATTTGGAATTTAAATTATAAGAGTTATGTTGTAAAATTGTAGAAAATGTACCTAAAAGGTTCTGGGATCAATTTAATTTAAAGTATAATCTTAAAACACTTTTTAAAATTAGGTTTTAAAACCTACTTAAGATAACTGCTAAAAAGTATGCTTCTTTAACACCAAACATACCTTAGGAGTATCTTCAAACTAAATAGTTCTAAAATTACTTATTAATTAACCCTTACAGGACAGCGCTAAAGCATAGTTTACTTTAGGATAAACTAGTTTTCTTAAATAGATTTCTATAAAACCAAGTAATAAGATCAATTTATCCTGCAGTCCTATTAGCAAAAAAAATAACTAATAAAATAATTATCAATTTTTATGCTTTTACAAAATCCTAATAAAACATAAATAAAACTTTATTCTCTTAAAAATGTTACTTGGGATGGTCTCTTAGCATTCTTCTCTCAATTTTTGTATTATTTCTGTAAAAACTATTTGTATTATAATTTAAAATATGTGTACCATTTCTGTTAGTTTAGGTACCTATTATCATCTTCTTCCGCTATTAAGTAAATAAATATCCATTTTTAATAATATAATTTTTATTTAACCATAAACATAACCTTAAATTTAACGTTTACAGCCAGCTTTCTGCTCCTTTAAAACTAAAGATTTAGCATAAGCTATATAAATATTTAACTCGTGACCAAAATCATATTTTTGACTTAAATTCTTTAACGGCCTGATTTAAAGATTTAGTTGATTTAAATATATGACCATAACAGCGCCATTAAAATTAAATCATTTCAACATTATTTACACAAGTTATTTATTAATAAATCATTAGAAACTTTAAAAATCTTAATTTACTAGTATTGTATATTTTTAAACTATAAAATATTTCGACAAAAGTATTGGTGCCACCCCCGCCTAGGGGGCTGCACGTATTAACGTGACTTTTTATCAATTTTGTGTCCCCCTCGAAAACAAAATCGACGGGTCTGAGCGTTTTTTCCAAACAAGAACTGAGCTGCCAGTAAATGTCCCTGTTTCGTTTTCGATGCGTCACCCTGTATATAATTTAGCACAAAGCCCATTTTCGGTGGGCTAAATAGACATGTGTAAAGAGAGTGTTTTCAGAGAGGTATAATGAAAAGTCGTTTTTATAACAATACATAATGAACAAACGATTTGGTGTGGTCTATTTAATTAACATTTAAATCGTGCAAAAGTGGATAAAATAAATGTAGAGAAAAATATGCTCAATACTGAACTATCGTTGCTCGCTATAACTCATTTAATATTATTAAATTACCAAAAAAATAATGATAGACCAAACGATTTAAACCGATCTCAACCTAAGCCACTGGTGTGTAAACATAGGTCCATAGGGTAAATATTGTGACAAGAACTAAACGAAGGGAACATCACGATTACACTCATGGGTATGGGTGTACCATTTCCACTGATTTGATTAACATATTTGAATATACATATCGATATAACAAAAGACAACACGATTGAGGCATTTAAAATAAACATTTACATTAGAATTGTATGCATAAAATCGGAGTCAGTTTTCGCATCGTATTTTATAATACAATTTCAAAATTCGAGGGTAGGTATGTACGGTCAAATCAAAAGTCAATACGCGGTGTGTATGCAGATGCAGGGCATGAATATTTATTTAGACTTGTTGACCTAATTTGCGACAAGAAAACACTGTTTTTTTAATTTGGAAAATTTTGCCCGATTGATTTGTTTTCGGAAAATTGTAAAAACAAAATTTAACCATTGTTACACGGAAAAAAAATTGTAGAACAAATTTCTACAATTGTAGATTTTTTCTCTACAATAAATAGTACATATAGGGACAGGGACAATTTGTAGTAAAAATTTCCAAATATTTGTGGAGAATGTATTGTAGAGTTATTATCTACAATATTTAGTAAAAAGATCCAAATGCATCATAAGAATTGTTCTACAAATTGTTATAATTTTTGTTATTCATTGTATGAATTTATATTAAAAATGTATTGCGTTTTATGAAAATAAATACGAACATTTTACACAATAAATAGTAAAAATTCATACAAATTGTAGTAATTTTTAATAAAATTTGTAGTAGTATTCCATAATTATTATAATTATAACCTAGAAAAAAATGTTCCTTAATAAAATATTCAATTTATTGTTTTAATATAAAAGATACAAATTCTTAATTACATTATGTAATAAATAACAGTAATAATAGCGCCCTCAGTCTCAGTTGGCTTTTCTGCACCTGAAAAATATGAAATAAAAATTAATACCAATTGAATTGTTCATACCCTTAAAACGGGGATATTTATCACCTTTACACTGATTTGGATATTAAATGACTAAGTCAGATAACTAACAAAAATGAGAAAGTAGGTATGTTACAATTAAGACAAAAAACATCATTGAACTTGGCACAAAACTCGATCGTTGGGCACAACATTCGATCGTTGGCCACAACTATTTTTTAAAAATAATCTACATAGGTTATTTAAATTAGTTATCTAAAGGTAATTTGGAGTGAGGGTAGCCATATGTGAGTAGTAGGGATTAAGTGTAAGGGGTTAAAGAAAAGGTCCTTTTCTTTAACCCCTTACACTTAATCTAAAGGTAAATTATTCAGAAACAATAATAAATGTACTTACCACCAATAGAATGTATTATTAAAATTTTCTCAAACGCATCGGTGCTTATAATATAATAATAGGTACTCGTATATATACAGTGTTGTTCCTAGGGATTTTTGAATTGTACAACTTTCAGTGTCAAAATTGTGCACTTTTACTTTCGATTGTACAACCACTAATTAATCTTCTTCTTTTTTATTGACAGACTATGGCCTACTACTTTCCCATGCTTAAAATTCTTCTTTTTTCCAGTTTAAAATATATTTTTGATGTAAAACGGTGTACTGATTGGTCGCGAATGGCGCCAAATTTAAACTTTTTTTTTTTATTAATTTTAATGCATGCTATTTAACAAATTGTAGACTTTTTGAGCGAAGAAAACCTTTTATATACCTGATTTTACATAAATGTTTAGCAATTTCAAATTGTACAACATTTCTGTCTTTTTTCAAAAGTGCGTACAACAGTACAACCGCATAACTGATTGTACAACTTTTTGTACAATTGTACAAACAGGAACAACACTGTATATATATGTACCATGTTTTGTTATGTGAACATGGCGAACGGCTACTGCTGTCTGGCCGTTTATGATCGACGTCAATAGCAAAATTCTGTTTTGTTCACATGATTTAGAATTTCTACAATATTATAGAATATTTTTGAAGAAGGGATGTAAAGTATTACTATTTTTTGTAGAGAAAATTACTATTTTTTGTAGAGATAATTATTAATATTTGTACAAATTTTTACAGAAGTTAGTAGTAGTAATTACGATAATTGTAATAAATTTCTACTTCTACAAACAATAGTAAAATATACTAAACATTGTGGACTTCTTTCCTATTGTTGTAGCATTTTATTCGACAATTCAATTGCTACAATAATTAATAGTTTTTAACTATAAATTGTAGTAAAATTTTCTACAAATTGTTAAGTATTTTTCTACAAGTCTACTACTACAACATTGTAGTAAAATTTTCTAGTCACATTTTTTTCCGTGTAAAATTCCATGGAAGGGCGAAGAAAAAAATGTATTTTAAATTGTTTTATTAAAATAGTGTAACACGTAAACACGTTTATACAAGGTCTGACGAAAAAATAGGTCATACATTTTACCAGATAAAAAATATCTCTGTCAAATATAACTTGCCATTGAAAATATTTTCTGTTATTTTAACAAATGTTCTGTTGCTGTACTACCCATAAAACATTTTCTTAAAACTAAATATTTTTGTTTTTTCAATAAAAAAAAATCTGCGCCTTCAATTAAAATATTTGTTTCCTTTACAATTATTCTTTTCTGCTAAACAATTTTCTTAATTGTATTTTTCACAAAAAGAATATTTAGATAATTATTATCCTTTTGTAAATATGACGCACAGATTTGGTATTAAATATGAAAATAAGTTAATGCTCTACATTATTTTGTTCTTCATGCAACTTCTTTTATAGTATTCATTCAATTTTGTTGTATTAACAAATTTCTTTTTGTAGTGCTAACGTTCTTTTTTATTTATTTTTGTAATTATAACAATATTTTTGTAACTGACATTTAAAATGTTGATACTATAGTCTGAATAAAAGAGGAGTGCAGTAAAAGAGGGGATATAACATCACTTTCCATAGGCCTACTTTGCAAAATAAGTTTCTATAATATAAATAAGGTCACAGCATATTATAAAATTGTATATAGGGTGTACCAATAAAAACTCCCAGGCCGGATATTTTGGTAAGTAATAGACATATTTTAATTCTGTAAAAGCCAGTTCACAGAGCACTAAGAGAGCTTCAGTTTTAGATATAAATTGATTTTAAATAGGTCAATATGTCTATATGGCACTGCGCTCAATAATTTTTTTTCGATAGGAGGATCTTTCTTGTGTAGAGCATCTTGTAAAAAATGTATTTTTAAGCAGACTTTGTTTTATGAATTAATTCGATAAATCTAGCCATTTTTGACAGTTTCATCCTGTTTTTCTGCATTAATCATTGAATTTTAGGAAAATGCTAAAACAGGTCGGTTTTTATTTTAAATTAAAAACATTTTTACAATACAAACATCTGTCATGTGTCAACCCCTGCCTATTGGACAAGGTTTTATTAAATCATATTATTAAAGTACAGGTTTAAGAAAGATCAACAAAAGCACTCTTGAAAGATTACAAGTGAATATTCGGGGAGTTCCTTTTGGTCTTCGTTGAAGAGCGGTCGAAATTATTCGAATTAAGTAGATTCCTTTTTTGTGTCCGAAAGTAGAGTCACGGGTCGTGATTAGTTTGTTTTGTAAAACCATAGTGATAAAAGTAACGTGTGCTTCCGCCAGCCTTGCAGCCCAACAAATAGAATATAATGCTTATGTAAGTAAATAGTTTTAAGTAGTTATATTTAGTTATTGTATAGTCAGTAAAGACTACGTGATTGCGGAAGCAATATAAGTTGTTTTGATTTGTTAAATAAACCACAGTTTTTTGTTTTACGCTTGTTTCAATTTTCTTTGGTTTATGAAAACTTACGATCATTCAAAGGCGGTGGTATTGGCTTAGTCAGATCTCTGAGAGAGGAAGATACTGCCAAAGAGAAGAGTCCCCGTAGGGCAAACCCTTTCCCCATCCTCTGAATCATCGTCAGAAAGTTAGGGTCCCCTAGCCGTGTGTTGTCTAGAGGCCAATTTAAATACAAATTGAGCCCCTCTATACAACTCGTGGTTACCGCTAAAAGTGGTCTTAAGAGTCAGTCAAAAGGGCTATAATCTCACTCTTAACAATATAATGAAATTAACACAGGAAAATACAAAATTCTCAACATAAGAACATTTCTAAGAACTTTGACAAGTTTTTTTGGATTTATTTAAATAAATATCGTTATGCTTTATCTTTTTTGGGTTGCCTTCTATACATTCCTTAGCTGATTCCCAACCTGTACACTCGGAGTGAGCCCATCTTCAACATTTTACGCAACGGTACCAGAGTTCTCTATTCTTTCCGAATTCGCCGCATAGAATGCATAACTCGTTTGTCACAGAAGGCCTCTCGTACAATGCGTATTGATTCATATCGAATTGCTGTCTTCAGACAGATCCAATTCCACTGATGAATCAGAGTTATCCTCTGACATTCTCTCCTCCTTTTTATCACGCTTTCTTTTTATGTTAATCCTCTTCTGGTTTTCTTTTTCATGACCATTTACTTTTTGCTTACATGTTTTATTTTGAGTATCATTTATCTGGTCTCATTTTGCTTGTTTTTGAACAAGTATATGCTTCATTTGTGTAGAAGTCAGAATTTCTGACTTTTGCTTCTTTGCTGTCCTTCTTTTCGTGAATTTCTTATTTGTTCTCATGGGAATAGGAGCAACATCTGATATTTTGACAAACATGATGGTAAAAGTACAGGAATTGCTGCTGTTGAGGGTGTCGGTTCTGGAATAGCGGATATTGATGGTGTCGGTATCGCAATAGCTAAGGATTTTATTGGTGTCTGAGGAAAAATCATCCTGAAGGACCTTTCTCCTTCATCTGATTCTACATCCACTGTAAATTCTCTAAATTCCTCAGCTGATGCTGTAAACTTAGATGAATTGAAAGGAAATATTCCAGCAGCTCGGAATCCTGAAATTTCTTTATTCATAGTTGCTACTTTTATATATGCTTGATTGAACAATCGAGCCACAACGTACACTGTAATCTTCTCGTGTACATATGGGAGTCATAAACAGCAAAGAGAGATTTTTTAAGAGGTCTAAAGAATGTTAAATCCAGAGACTGAAGGTGATTTGGTATGAGGGGGTATTGTAAGAAGTACCTTATGGCTATTTCTGTAGAACTGTGGCTTCCATGATTGTCTAAAATAAGTAAAATCGGGTCGGTCGCATTAGATTTCACATGGCTTTGAAAATGTTTTAACCATTTTAGAAATAACTCATTATTTGACCACCCATTGTCAGAGCATGAATAAATGGATCCAATTGGGCCATCCTTTTCTAGTTGTGTAGACATACGTTTCCTTGGATAAATAAACATTGGAGGGACGTAGGAACCAGCGCACTGAGAGCACATAAGATAGTGATAGTTTGTCCTCGTTCGGCAGGTAACTTATGACTGGTCAAATTTATTCTGGGTTGCTCAAACACCTGTGATTCTGTGTGCGCGGTATTACCCCGCTGCGTGGTATTAGCTCACTTTCCCCTATTCGATTATGATGATCATTCGATTATGCGCATCACTAGTTACAATCACAGGACTAACAGAATTGTAAATCTTAGCTAAAATAATTTGCAATCTGCATAACACTTTCTGCCGATTAGAAATTTTAATCCTTTCTAAGAAAGTTGAGGGCTACTTAAATTGATCTTGAATTGTAAATATTTTCTACTTGTAGAGATTACATACTTACCTTATTTTTGTTAAATAATATTACTAAAAAATTTAAGACAAGAATTGAAATAAATTGGTATTTTTAAAAATTTTAGGAAGAAAACCATTTTATTTTGAAACAAATAATGCTAAATATTTTATTTTAAAAATTCTCCGTCACTGATTTATGTTAGGGTTTATGGGATGGGCCATAAAAATGTTCAAATAGACAGTGTATACATTTTGGATTAAATTAATGTAAGTTTCTTATTTTTGAGTTTTTTTTTTAAGTTATTTTAATTACTTCTAGTTTAAAAAAGTATCAACTTAGGAATCGCCCTGTACAAGACCATACCCAAAATTGATTATTAAAAAGCTGTCTACAATTCCAAAATCTACCGTTATAAATAAAATTCAACACAACTACCCGTAAACACGCACCCGATTCGTTATTTATTGTAACGTCTAATTTATTGCACACATTATAGCTAAATAAAACACTTTTCACAGCTATTAGTTCGTAAATCAATATTTATTGAAGAGGAATTGATTCGAGAAGAAAGGGGTGACTCTCTGTCGGGGACTTTAAAATTTACGGCACAACAAAAAGTCATAACTAAGTGATATATTGGCATTCGCAAGTGTATGTCGCCTATATACGGATATCTGAGTGAATTATGATCACAATGCCTTATGTGCCATCTGAGATTTGGAATGGTTTTAAGATATTGTTGCCCAAGGGTTATTTATTGGAGAGAGAATTCTCGACTTGGATCAGTGTGTGGAAGAATTCGAGTTAGCATTGATATTTTCCGAACAGAAAATTGGAAAAAGTTTTTAGACAATACTGAAATATATTTTGTTCTTTTTATAGGGTTTTCTATTAAGAATGTAATTTTTTATTGGTTAATAAAATACAGAATGTCGATTGTAATTATTTAAATTTTTTATTGAAAATGAAAGTTAAAGGTTCGGCAAGCAATGATTATTATTATTATTACAATAAGGGCAGAGGACGGTGTCCTATTGTGCCCAGTAAAAAAGAGCAAATTAATTAACCTAAAAACTATTAAATCAAGAAATGATTTTAAAATAAATCTAAAGACTAAATACAAGTATAGTAACAAAATTAAATTCGAAAATGAGCTACATGCAAATGTAGTTCAAACATTGTTCAGGTGGTGAATCCAAAAATATATCATAATTATGAATTGTGAAAAATATGCCTGTCTATATTGTTTTTGTAAATATTGACACTTTGGGAATCTATAATTTCTTGGGGCAGGTTGTTCCAGACTTCGAAGATTCTGTTACTCAGAAAATGTTGTCTCGTTCTTGTTTTGAAGTTTTCTTTCTGAAGTTTTAGCGAATGTCCACGAAGTCGGGAGTCAGTATTTAGAGGAAAAGCTTGATTGAGGTCGCCAAAGTTATGTTTTATTATTCGAAACGACAAAATTAGGTCACGGCGAAGACGTCTCTGTTGGAATGTTATAAGATTTCCCATTTCTAACCTTTCCTCGTATGATGGTCTAATGCGGCCAAAGGTAAGCCGGGTGGCGCGACGTTGAACACATTCCAACATTTGTTGGTCGCGTACTAGGTCTGGATACCACATGGGTCCTGCGTATTCTAGGATAGGACATACGTAGCATTTATAAAGTCTGCACAGCGTTTCAAACGACACTTTTAAAAATGTTTTTTGAATTAGGAATAATCTGGAGTTTGCGCGTTTGCACACATTAGCGATATGATCACTCCACGATAAATTAGAATTCACTGTAACACCCAGATCGTTGTACGAGGACACTCTATTTAATGCATGCATGTTGATTGAATATGGCAACTCCGGATTATTTTTACCAATATGGAGCACAACACATTTGTTTATATTTAGGGGCAAGAGCCAGTCGCAGCACCATGAATGGAGGTTGTTAAGGTCATTTTGAAGTGCCTGATGGTCGTGTAGAGGGTTGGCAAATATTTTTGTATCATCGGCATAAAAACATATTGAGGATGAAACTGACGCTTTAAGGTCGATTACGTAAGCAGTAAACAACAAAGGGCCGAGAACCGAGCCCTGTGGAACACCACTTGAGACTGGTCTTTCTAAGGAGAACTCGCTACCAACTCTTACTTTAAAAGATCTGTCGGTTAAAAAATTTAAGATCCAATTATGAAGGTTACCGCGGATGCCTAGATGTTCCAGTTTATGAAGTAGTCGACGTTTTGGGACTCTGTCAAAAGCCTTAGAAAAATCTAGATAAATGACATCGATAGGCTTTTTATCGTCAATGGATTTCGTCCAATTATTAATACAATGGAGGAGGTTGGTAAGAGTCGATCTTCCTTTAATGAAGCCATGTTGTTGTTGAGGTATAACATTTTCATGGATTAAAAAGGAGGACATTTTTTCCGCAACAATTGATTCCATAACCTTGCAAATAACTGGTAGGAGGCTGATCGGGCGGTAGTTATTGGGATCAAGTTTATTGCCTTTTTTAAATATCGGAGTAAGAGATGCAGATTTCCAGGAGGAGGGAAGAGAACCTAGAGTAAAGAATGTTTTCATTATTATAGAAAGAGGGTATGATAGAACGCCTGCGCATTTTTTTTAAGAAATAAGGTGTTAAGCCGTCAAGGCCAGGGGATGAGTTAGCTTTAATACCTAGTAAATTATTTTTGATTTGGGTTTCAGTAAAAAATATATTTTCAAGTGAAGCTAAATTACGTGTAGTAATAATATGGGGTAGTACATCGTTTGGTGGCTCGTTGGTGTAGGCATTGGAGAAAGAGAGTGATAAGATCTCAGCTGTTTCGAAATTGGAGGAGCATAAACTTCCATCAGTCTTTTGAAGAAAAGGAGTGGCCACTTTGGATGAGAGAGAAGAACGGATGTATTTAAAGATTTTTTTAGTGTTGTCACTGTTAGCGATTGATTCTTCGTAAGATTGTCTCGTAGAAGACAGATGCCGCTTGAGCTGGTTGGAAAATCTTCTGTGGCAGATGAAATCGTCGTTATCTTGTGTGTTTTTGATTGCGTTTATGTTTTATCATTTCTAGTAGTTCCCAAGTGATCCAGGGTTTTAGTTTGTTGCGATTAACTCTACGTTTAATAGTGTTTTTTGAGAGAATTTGTATAGTGATGTTGTGAAATTTGTTCCACATAGATGAACAATCATTAGAGGCCAGCAGTAAGTTATCCCAATCAGTAATTGCAAGCGAATGATCAACTTTAGTGAAGTCAATGATTTCTAACGTTGAGAAATGTTCTTCCGATTTAGGAGATGGTAGATTGAATTGTACGTGTGCCGTTATTACTGCGTGATCAGATTTTCCAATAGGAGTAGTAACCTCTAGGGAGGACAATAATTGTGTGTCATTTGTAAAGAGAAGGTCGAGTGTTGAAGGATCATTATTGATTCGGAAGCGTGTTGGTTCAAGAATCAGTTGAGATAAGTTAGAATTTTGAACAAAGTTCATAAAAAGATTTTTAGAGTTGTTGCCGTTGGGGACATTCATAATGGGCCAGGAAATGTCAGGAAAATTGAAGTCTCCAAAAATAACTGTGTTATCAAGAACGGATAGATCTTCAAGTTTTGATAGCAGCGTAATGGTGTCGTTTAAAAGAGTGTCACCGGGTCGATAAATACATGCAAGATGTACAGACGTTAAATGTTTAGTAATTTTTATACATATTACATCTATATTAGATATTTTTATGTATACAGGAGATACAGAGAAATTATTTACAATATTTTTTGATAAATAAATGCAAACGCCACCACCAATTCGGTTTTCTCGGTCGCTGCGAAAGGTTGTGTATCCGTCGATATCAACTAGTGATGAAAAAGAATATCTGATAAATGGCCACTTATTGCTGCCTTACAGTTAGACAGTCTTTTATCAAAATATCACATAATTATGGTTCTATTTCACTAATAAGTTTAATCAGATTTTAATTCGGTCTTTGTGGATTATTTCTGCAAAATTTTAAAATCTTTTATGGTATAAACATTAGTGTTCACCTTCTTTTAAAACTATAACATGTTTGCTTTGATAACGTTAAAAAAAGCCAAAAATATGATTTCATTATTCTTCCAGAAAAATATATTTCACATATTGGTAATGAACTTTTCAACAATAATGTCATAATTTGACTTCTGTTACTGTTGAAAAAAGTTTTAATAAAAGTGACATATTTTGATTTTTGTCACTATAGCAGAAAAGTGAAGATTTTTCTCAATGTCTATCTAACCACAACTAGATTTGGGCTACCCTTCATCAGTATAGATTGGTAAGCTTGCAGTATGGAAAGAACGACACTACCGCTTTCCACCAGTCATTTTTAGAAGTAGCAATACGCCGTTCTTCCACATAAAAATATGCGGATTTTGATATACATTTTCACAATATGGAAATTATGAGTTGTGTCACTATTCTTGAGCATCAACGATGTAATCACATCCCCAACTAGCCATTGATAAAAGTATTTATTGTGAAGACATCACGCCATCTCTAAATAGGAGTAAGAGGACCGATTATCTTCCAGCGCCTCATTATCATCTACTAACTGTATAGTCCAGGAGACAGTGACGATTTTCGGTATTTATTTTCCCAGTCAGCAAACATGGATAGACGATTGTAGGGTTAGCAATTCTAAGCAAAATTCATATACATTTAGAGGGGGTCCAATGGGTAAAGGCCGAAAATACGTCAGAACATACGAAAACACGGCACCTCTTTTCCAGTGATAAAAATAGTTCTAGTAGTAAGAGGTATACTGAAGTTAAGTAAAAAAATAGTCTGATTAATCTGTGAGTATGGACAATATATTTGGCAAGTGCATAAAATAAACTTTTCAACAAGTTATCTACACAACTTTTCCTACGACCACAACTATTTAAAGAATATTCCATGTGTTTCGTATATTAACCCTTGAATGTCCAAGTGGGGTCCACGCGGGACCCCAGTTTATTAATTTCCCTAATATTTCCGCAATAAAAAATTGGCAACAGTGCCTCTGAGTATGTGCTTGAAAACAGTCGCGTGAAAACGTGTTATGAAGGTAAGTGGGGTCTTTCAGGGACCCCGGCTGGGCATTAAGGAGCAAGAGATTTTTTATTAAAAATATATATTTTTTGCAGATTTTGCTTAGAATGGCCAATACCAAAAGGTATAAACCACTATCGCAACGGGAGTATAAAGAATTGATAGAAAAATTAGATTTAGGCGCTTCGGACTCTGAACTAGAGTATGAAAATGTAAATAATAATAATAATAATACTCTCCCTAATTCACCCCCTTACGAGTGAATTTCAACCCCTGAAGTCGACTGAACGACTTGTGTAGGGGAAGGGACGGCTATTATTATTATTTGCCGTGGCGCTCCGGGGCGACTTAAAGATGATTGATGGTGCCATTTGACTTACAGGTGAGGAAAACCCGGAAAACCTCACCCACCATCATCGAGACGGTAATGTATGGCAAATTTTTTTAATCTGCATGTCATATCAACAGAAATTGAATTTCTATTAATACGCCACACATCAAATCCTAAACCGAACCATGCAATTTAATTAAAAATCCACATGGTCCGGTCTGGGATTCGAAACCCAGCAGTCTCAGACTCATAAACTTGCCTATAAATGAATATAAGCGCGATAGACCGATACACCACCGTCCCGATGAATGAATCGGATGAAGAGAATGAAGAGGTCAAAGAAACTGTTTCGGATACAGAAGACAACCTAGAAGTAGAGAGCGAAGAAGATTCGGATTAAGAACCTGAGCCTTAAGGTATGATCCCAGATTTTGATCAAGATGCTGAACCTCAAGCAACGGTACCAGATTTGAATCAAGAACCTGAACCTCAATCAGTTCCAGGTTTGAGAATACCAGTATACACCGCAAAATCTGGTCTAGAGTGGAAAATTCGGCCATTCGTTAAAACCAAAAGGCGAGGTAGAAATATTAAAAATGTCCGTCCAGGTCAAAAGGCAAGTACACATCTGGAATTTTTTAACTTGTTTTTTACAACGGAAATGAAAGGCTTGATTTGTTGCTCTACTAACGAGGAAGTCGCTAAATATTATAATGCGTGGAATAAAGTACATCCAAACTAATCATAGAAGTATACTCTTCTTGAAGCCGATGAACTAGATTGTTTTATATGCATCCTTCTCAAAGCTGGAGCACTAAGGTGTAGAAAGCAATCTACTCGAAAAATGTGGACCACTAACACTTCAATTCGTCGATCTTTTTTACATCTGCCATGTTCAATAATAGGTTTAAGCAAATATCTTGCTTTCTGTGTTTTTATGACAAGCTTACTCGAGAAGAGAGAAAAAACTGGGACAAAATGGCGGCCATTAGTGATATTTGTAACATGTTTGTAAAAAATTGCAAAAAGGCTTTTGTACCCTACGAGAACATTACAGTTGAGGAACAGTTAGTGTGTTTTAGGGGTAAGTGTCCCTTTAGACAGTATATAAAATTAAAACCAGATCGGTATGGTATAAAAATTTGAGATGCTGCTGATGTAAAAACAACGTATCTGTATAATCTACAAGTGGAAAGCTTGCGACTGGATAAACTGAAAAGAATCAGGGGTAACGTATAGTCTCGGATTTGACAGAACCATACCAAGGCAGCTGGCGCAGTATTACGACAGATAATTTTTTTACTAGCGTTCCACTTGCAAATAACTTGTTGACAAAAAAATTTACTCTTCTGGGAACACTTCGGAAGAACAAGCCAGACACAGCTCGACAGCTTAGTAAAACCCCAAGATCTATTGAATCATCAATGTTTGCCTTTACTGAAGATCTTACAATTATTTAATACGTAATAAAATGATTCACCTTCTTTTAAGTCAACATGATGATGAAAAAATATTTCCCGAAACTCCAAATAAACCATATATGATTTTAGATTATAATAAAACAAAAGGTGCGATAGATAATGCAGATAAATTAATACGAGAATATTCATCTGCGAGAAATACAGCTCGTTGGCAATTTAGACTTTTTATGAATATTGTAGGTGTAAATTCATTTGTAATATCGAAAAATATCCTGACTCGCAGAAGAGAAACCTTTTGTGACGTCGCTAATTTCTTTTATAATTAGGTGATGAACTTACTGAAAGTAATATGAATAAACGAGCCAGGAACAAAACTCTCCAGACATATGTAAAAGGAGCCTTTGAATATTGTGGTATCGTACCCGAAAATCCACAAAGCAATTATGAACTTCCTCAAGTGGCAGGCAAGGAACGCGCTAGATGTTAGTGTCCACGTAAAATTGACAAAAAAGTCAACCGAAATGTGACACTTTTAAGAAGTTTGTGTGTGAACTTCACAGAAAGAAAGATCAAAAATTTCTGTGTGTTACATGTTATGTAGAATAAGAAGCTTTTCCTCACAGACACGTTGGCTATTCAAGAATGAAACGATACCTACATATTAGTTTTGTTTCGCTTTTGCCTGTATTTTTCGGAAAGTTTTGTATTTTTTTTTCTAATATATTCAATACATATTTGTATATTATAATCCTATATAAGGTTCTTCTTGATATTGTATTTAGTTTGGTGTGTTTATGTTGTTATGAAGTTTTTTCATGTTTTTTTTTTTATTCATTTATTCAATATTTATATATCATAACGCTAAACTTGTTTGATATATTTTAAAATTGCCTTTAATGTATATTCACCAATTTATTTGCTATGATTGGGCATGTACGTTGATTGCAGTAGGCTGGGCGCTCAAAGGTTAAAGTTGTAACAACCGGGACTACTAAAGGACCACCGCTTGTCACCAAATGTAGCAACCGGAGAGCCTAAAGACCACCACTGTCACTAAATGTAACAACCAACTAGCCTAAAGACCATTTGTAACTACTGATAGGTCTTTAGCTACTGTTGTTAATATACTATTAAGGGATTAGGGCAGCGCCGTCACCAGTCAAAGGGTCCTGTAGTCCTGAAAGAACCTCCAATCGCCAGTGGGAAATAAAAATAATAAAAAAATTAAATTAAAAGAATAAAAATTATCCCTTAATAGCATAGTCGAGCGGTTCTAGGCAACTAGTTTTAGACTCTTTTAGTCCTAAGGGAATAGAAACGTATTAAAACATTAACAAATGTATATTTACAATAATTACAAAATTTGACTAATAGTCTTAAGAAAGAATAAATAAAATTACATTTAGGGAATAAAGCACTATAATTACATAATATTATATTTCGTAGTGTCAATTCATTTATACTAGAGGTGTGAGGAAAAGACAGTGAACTATATATTTAAACGGATCGCCAATATCGTTGGGTGAGCGTGGTAGAAATGGTCCTCTAATGCTGCTAAAAAACATAGCTAAATTTTCATGAAAACACTGTACTTTTGACATTTGCGATACTTCGACGCATACGCATTATTGATGTAATCTTATGATTTTACACTACTAGTTTTTGCAATTTTAAGTATGATTTCAAGGTTATTACGGTTATAGTTTTTAATTTGAATTTTAATTGTGTGGTCTATTTATATTTAATTGATAATTTTTGATTGTTTTGTTCTTTTTGTGTTAAAATAAGCTTCATAACCCTTAAGTACCTGCTTCTGGTTGATATCTACCTAATCGTCATTGGGTTCTTGCAACAATGGGGAAAAAGTGTATGGTTTTGTGAGGTAAAAGTCAGACGCCTCCATTTTTCAGGTAAGGATGACTAGTTATTTTTTTTTTTAAATGATACCAATATAGCTTGGTTTGGAGTGCGACTGTTAGGTTTTAGCTATCTGAGCCAAATTGTAAGCTAAGTGTCCTCTTTTGGGACACCCATGTTTTTTTTAGAATAACTTTTAATTGGTATGCAGGTTGGATGAGGGCTTTAGGAAGATATCCTAAGACTGAAACGCTGAGTGCCATAAATGTCGTTTTTAGTGCACCTTTCATAGAAAGTGACTTCATTCTAGCAGGAACTAGAAAACCTTTAAAAAACATGCTCTACCAGCTATTACTTTAAGACCTCGTCTCTTTAATAAGTTAACATTAATTTATTCTAAAGCATACATTAAAATGGTTTTTACCTTGTGCCCTTATGATTAAAGGATGTAGGTATTTTAGTTATGTTATAATATAAATATATGCTTCATTGTATTGACCTGCTGGCCACTTGTCATTCCAATTTTACTCCTTTTTTTATAAATTGTCAAATTATTTAAAAACAAATACATATCTAGCTATTTTCTGTAAATGACATTAAAAATGTAAAAAACGCATTTCTCATCTATTAAATTGTTATTAACGATAAAAAATACTTTCATTTATTAAAACAAAAATAAAACCTGAATCCTCTGCCTGTGGATCCAAGGGTCCCAGGTTTGAATCCCACTGTTGGCCGGGATTTTTTATTTAATTTAATTATTTAAAATTAATTCTGATGCCTTGGTAGGATTCCCCAATCGGCCATTCACTGTTGGGTTCTAATGAACAGTGCTGTTTCTAAGCCTACACAGAACACGAGGCTAATGGCCTTAGTAGTCGATGCCGATGACACCAAATTAAAAAAAAAATCGATAACTCAAATCACTGAAAATAAGTTGCTTGAGATAAGGTCGTTTTTATGGAAAATTTTAATGCTACTACTTTACTAATAAAATTACAGTTAATTTATCTTAGCGCGTTTTATTTAAATGTAAATGAAATTAATGCCGCTAATCAAGGGTTTATGCCTCGTCACTTTAACATTTTTATGCTTCCATTTGATATGTGCGTGTAAAGAGATCTATTGTTTCTATCAGGCTTAACAATCTCCATTAGATCTTTTTTGGAAAATGCCTCCAAACTATCTGAAGGTAAATTTTACCAAATTTATGTATTGGTTTATCTATTACAAGTGACTTTCAAAACAAACGTTTGTTATTCTTAGAGTAAGAAATAATAAAATCGGTCGATACTTATTGCATATCAATTTTATTTTTTGAGATAGGTGGCTGTGATTCCATATTTTTAAAAATAAGTAGGTAACTGCCCTAATTTCTATTTTTTGACATTCTCGTATATGGCAAAAAATGTGAAATTTATTACTTAGTGATAATGACACACCTTTAGGAAAATATAACGGAAGAGTTAATTGGATTTTCTTCTTGTTGAGTTTCAAAAATATTAATTTCTCATGATTTAAAAACAAATACATGAAATGGCCAAAATAGGCCCGCAGGTACTTTGTGCGAAATCTCGCCTGTATCGTTGTGACGTAATGCGCGAATTCAATTTGGCTTACTTTTGTTAATAGAGACTGGCGTTCCATTTTAAATATACAGTTAACAGGGAAAATATTATTTAGATATATACCGACCGGGAAAACAAGTACGAACAAAATTCAATTGCTCCTGGACTAGTACTATATTGAAGGAATTTTATGAATGAAACAAATCTACGAGTCTATTTACAAATACACAATAACGGTCGGGCCTAGTTACGCTGTTGTCAGACGTAATTTTTTTTGCTAATTTAAAGACTTAACAGTGTTACAAGCAAACGTAATTACATTACTACTGTTAAAAACATCGCAAACCTGGCATCAATGTTTTATCCAAATATTGCATTTCTGCCGAGGATCATCCGCGTTGGCTTCAGAAATTTTGTAAATAATCATATCTGTTTTGATTATATATCTAAGGATATAACCCCAGTATTATATCGTTTATTTTATATACATTTAAATTATATTGTAAACGTTTTGACCTGTCCATAATGGCTTCTTTAATAAACTAATCAAATACTACTACAACATTATAAGTTCAAGAATTTTTCAAGAGAAATTTCAAAATAGATTCCGAAACGGTTGAAAATTACTAACAAAATATCAAATAATTGATTTCCGATTAATGAATATTGCATTTTCGTTTTAAAAACACCGAATTACATCTAAATAATTACACAACAATATGCAGGCTGTGATATTTGGCGAAACAATTCGACAAAATCAACATTAAAACGGTTCATTAATTTGATGATTGACATTTAAATCGAACAGTAAATTATTACTACATAACATAGAGGGTGGCCCTCATTAGGATTTATACAGAATTCCGCAAAATGGTTTGGTCATATTATGGGTTTTACCTCAGAGTAGTACAGAGAGGACCAGGGCCGACTAGAGGGGGGGGGGCAGCCAGGACTAATTCCCGGGGCCCGGGCTCAAATAGGGGCCTGGCAACGGTAAAGCCCTGTTACTTTCAGAAGTCCAATAGAAGAGGGGGGACGTTCTTAGTTGAAGACCTTTTTCTTGTTGTTTTTTTTTTTAGAGAAATTCAAGTAGAGGAGGATACATTTTTGCTTGAAAATCTTTTTTTTAGGAAAATTCTAGTAAAGATGGATAAATTTTTAGTATAAAATTGTCGCGGGGCCCGATCTGGAGAATTGTCCTGGGGCCCGGTCTGGCTCTCGGCGGTCCTGGAGAGGACAGTAAACAATGTTTGTGTCGCCTTGATAATATCGCATGAAAGATTCTAATTAGAGAGAAATAGATTAATATCTCTATCTCTATATTTATTTTTCCAGTTATTTTTAGGCAAATTTTTAAGTTTTTACTTAAATTCGTTCAAGTATGGTGGTGTTAAAAGTGACTTTGATTTGTAGGGTTTATTTTATACTAGGAAAAGACTTGTGTTTTATGTGATTTCAAATATAAAAGAGGAAGTGAGGTTACGTTTCACTCGTTAATATTATTTCTTACCGAAGAACATGGGCGTCATTTTAGGAGAAAAAAGGAAAATAAAATATGCATATTTAAAAAATAAAATTATTATTAGTGTTCTAAAATACGAATTAGAAGAAACTTATGGTTAGAGGCACTTGAATGGACTGAAATGTCAAGCACTTTTAAAAATTGGATCTTTACTTTTTAGGAACTTTTTATTACACAAACAAAGCAGGAAAAAAAAAGTTGTGGTGAACGTATGTCACCTAAAAAAAATAGAAGGTATTGTGTTTAATAAATTTGGCGAACCAATATGTTTGAATATTTTTAGTATAGTAATTTCTTCAGATACTAAATTATTTAATTATTGGCCTTATTTAAGAGTACTAAACTTGCCAACAAATAAAAGAAGTTATAGTTTGAACAAAAGTACCTCATACACTTCAATATTAAGTTCAAGGTATGACTCTGAAATTCTCATCAATAAAATTTGAGTCACCATTAATTAAGAAGTAAATCAAACATTGGATTTGATCTAAGCTGATACATTAAATTGTATATGAATACTTATTTCAGAAAACCTAGATATTTTTGTAATTGACATTGAAGTTTCTAGAAAATCGGTCATTACGAAGACTTTTTTGTTGCCAACAGTACTGTTTCCAACTTACAAAACAGAAATAAAACATTACAGACACAATTAAGATGAGTGAAAAAATATGTGCAATATCAAAAAAATTATTAGTTTTTGGACGCATACTGTATATTTGTACATGGTCTAAAATATAAACTATCATCAGTAATATAAGAATATTTAGTTACCTAATTTAAATAAAGTAACTAGATAATTTATATTTTAAACGAAGTCATTAGGAAAGTAAATTAAATTCCTATATATATATATATATATATATATATATATATATATATATATATTTAATATCCTGAAATACTTCTACTTATGCTAAATAGGTAAATATATATTGGTTTGTTTTATTCTTATTAGAAATATTTTGTCATGTTTAAATTAAATGCTCTATGTATTTCTTCAGTTCTACCATTGTATAGCTTTTCAACAGGTATAGATATTTTATAGAATTCCAAATCCTTGCTGTAATTCTAAATGTTTTAGAAGCAATAAAATATTTATTATAAAGAATAACGAATATGCTGATGTTTGTAAGGTTTAGGGGATAAGAGAATCCTTTGACAGGATATAAAGTCTAGGAATTTGGGGTGGAATTTAAGTAGGGGGAAAGTAGCATTAAAAGCCAAGTGTGACGTGGAATATAAAGTGTAAAAAGTGATCATTTTAAAAGCGACATAATAAAAGGCCTTATGATGAGGAAGAAGGTTGGTTTGATGGAAGAACAGGCGAGAGATGATGAGAGCTTATATCAAGCAGGACAAGAAGATATGACACATCAAAATGTAGGGGATATATATTTATTGAGAAAAATATAGAACAGCATATGATATAAGGGAGGAGAGAGATTAAATTGTGAAGATGCTGCTAGAAATAAGGAAAGAGAGACAAAAAGATAAGGAAGAATTAAGGAAGAATTAATGAAGAAAACGGATGAAAACAATAAAGAAATGAGTAAGAAAATGGATGAAAACAATAAAGAAATAAGCAAGAAAATGAATGAGAACTGTAGAAAAATGGATAAGAAAATGAATAAGGAAAATAGTAAGAAAACGGATAGGAATTTGGAAAATTAGAGAAAAATAGTGAGAATATGAATGACAATAGAAAACAAGATGAAGAAGATTAGCAGAAATAATAAAGAAGAGAGATGAGATGATAAAAATATATAATGAAGAAACAAAGAAAATAAAAGAAAAAAGATGCAAATTAGATAAATGTAAAATAGATAAAAACATAGACGAAAATTTAGAATTAAATAAAGAAGAAATATATATATAGAACCAAAGAAGGTTAAAATGAATATAAATATTGAAAAACGAAATATATAAGTAAAAGAAGTAAAATTAGAAATTGAAGAAGAAAATAATAAAAAAAGGACAGATTCTGATTAAATAAAAAGAAGAATTAAAAAAAGAAAATTACAGAGAAAATTAAAAAAAAAAGGAAACAAATTCAAGAGGAAAATAGAAAACAAAATAAAGGAGAAACAAAATCATATACAATTAATAAGACGAAACATAAAGGTATTATAACGAATAAAAATAAAATAAAAGTAAAACTAAATGAAACACAAGGGGATAAAATAAAAATAAAAGTAACATTAAAATAAAATTAAAACAGATATTAACGAAAAAAGAAAAATTATAATAATAATAATACATAAGAAGAAAAGTAATAGTATAATAAAATCAAAACAGTTATGTTATGTTATGTTATGTTATGTTGAGAATAGGGTGTTAATACACTGCGACCTTAAAGATCTATTGTGCCCCCTTCTGTCGCCACTGCACGCACTAAGGAAATGTTTCAATGCCTATTGCGACCCTTCCAATCCTATTTTCTCAAAGAAGTGTAGGATTTGAAGTGGCTTCAAGTTAGGTAAATCTCCCCCTTCTATTTGATATCCTCCTAGATATAGTGCCCTTGGATTCTGGAGTGCTACACATTCAGTTAGGATGTGAATGGAGGTTTCGTCCTCGTCCTCACAGAATCTGCACTCACTATCCTCTACTACTCTCAGTTTACTTAGGAATCGAAACAGTTGCAACATATGTATGAAAGGTAAAAGAAAAGTATGAAAATTTGGATGGGGGGCGGATATTTTGAATTTTGGAACCAGCAAAGACCATGAAATTGAAAAGATAAAATTGTTTGAAATAGGGGAAAATAAGGATTTTTGTGAGATAATAGGAGTAAATAAATGTAAAATGTGTGAAATTATTAGATAATTTGAATGATGGTAAATTACGAGGAATATTTTAAGTACAAAATTTACATAAATATGAAGTGGATATTTAGTTGTTAGTAAATAGTTTATATGTTTGTGTTAAATGAATATAAAAAAAATGGCTGAAATCAACATTTCGAGTGAGGAAAATATGACCAATCAAGGAAATTTGAAAATTGGGAATTGTCACTTTTAGAGAAAAATCAGTTGGAAAATTTAAAACTAAGAAGGAAATTGAGAGATATGATAAATAGAAATAGAGTTAAATAGTTATTAGAATTGAAGATTATATAAATGATAAACAGGAAATAAAAAGACAAAGAAAATTTTATTTAAAAAGTAAAAAGTATACAGAATCAGAGATAAGCAGAGACAGACAGATGTTACCAGAGGCAGGACATGTAGAGGCAGGACAGATACACACTGCAGAGATAGGTAGACACAAGCAGCACACACAGGTAGAGACAAGCAGATAGGTAGAGACAATTAGACAGACAGATAGAGACGATTGAAAACAAGTACAAAATTAACTTATAATTTCAAGAATAAATGAACCAAATTATATTCAGGGAATAAAAAAACCTATAATTTATGACAACTAGATAAACTTCCTATTGAATTATATAGTTTAAACTTATTAACAACTAAAATTAGCACTTGAAACTTTAGCTATATAATAATATAATGTATAAGAGAAAATGTAAAATTGCCATTTATATGTAAATCAATTAATTATCTCAAACAAAACACTTTAAAAATAAGTTAAAGATATTCACTGATAGTTCACAACTCGCTGCACAAAAACTTTGCTTTACACATTATTGTTTCGGGACTTAGGGTCCCGAAATGAGAGTTCTCACCTTTGGCGAGAGTTGTGAACCTCAGTTCTCACTTGAGTCTCGTCCTTTCTGTCTAGTCCCTTCCTTTCTGTCTAGTCTTTTTCTTTCTGTCTAGTCTCTCTATTTATATCCAAAATTTACGTGATAGTTGTATTTGTTAGAATGTCTACCCGAGAATACCGATCAAGGAGAAGCGACAGTAGCTGTCGGTGCCTTTGATATTTCCGAAATCAACTCCAGTATGATTCATTCAATAAATGTAAATATGAATGGGCAAAACATCTTTATATTGACATAATTGTAACTTACAATTTAGCCATAATGAAGGGATTTCGCCCACTTTGATCAATCCTAATTGAAACACGCAAATTTATTATATTTTTTTAAATATTGTTAGGACAGTGGATAATTGGTGGTGGCTTTGTTAAATATAAAGCATAAAGCACTGGATCGAACTAAACTTTTATTAAAAGACAAAAAGGAGTACGAGCATGTTTGGCGGTATTTTTACATTACATGTGACATGACAACTGACAACATGAGAAAAAAGTGATTGACAGACAATACAAAGCAAGTCTACCAACTAATCAATATATAAGGTAGGTTCGAATCATTTCATTGAATATATTTCAACAAATATAATTTCAAAATAAAATAAAATCTGCAGTTCATTGTTTATTAAATTTATTTATAAGAAGAAAAACATATATTTTACAAAATACAATACCTACATATGAAAAATAAAACGTCAAAAATGATTAAATCATTATACTTAATATTTATGCATGTGATAAAATTCTTAGTTTCCTAATAACTTTTTTGGCACATTTTATATCTGTATTAGAATACCTAAGTGTGTAAAAATCTTCATCTTATTACTACACAAAACAAACACCAAGAAATATCACTTAACATTGCTCACGTACTAAACACAACTTAGTTTCGCACATGCGCGTTACAAAACAGTACACTGAAAACACCAAGCTGTCGCTTCTCCTTGATCGGTATTCTCGAGTTCTACCTTGAATTCTCTAGTTCAATGACTTGAGTAATAACCTGATAATTTGTTTTATTTCCATACGTGTGTTTCCTTTTGAATTTTTAATTTAAAACATTAAAAATACTTTTTTAGAATTTTTGGTAAATTCTTTATATTTTCCAATAGTGAGTCTATTTATTATCTACCGAGTTTCGATCTAATCTACCGAATTTTAAGAACATTTTATTTCACTCCCCAGCAAACATTTTGGTGTAATTTGACGTCGATACTATCTAAATTATATATAATAAATTTGGTCGCAAAATTAGATTTAACCATAATTAAGTAAAATTTACGTTGGCTCGACGTGGATTCGACATAAGTGGAGAATAAGACGACGTCGAAATTTGGTTTTATTTACCAAAATAGGTAGAATTACATCTAAATCCACATTGTAGTAGCCCAGTACGTTTGGTTAGTAATACCTCTCTAGGGAAATTTGACGTCAGTATAACGTTAATTCAACGTTGATTTAACTAAGTTTAGGTAGAAACTACCAAAATATTTGCAAATAACGTATGCCTCCAAGTGTACGAAAAGAAATTTTATACTTATTTGGTATTTTTATCTATATATAAGTAGAAATATTGTAAGAAGTCACCAACACAACTAAAACATATACCTAATTCACATGAAAGATTGAAAATAAATAAATATCGGTGACAAAAATATATGTAACGTAATTGCGGTTCACGCTTGTTGAAATTAATGCGAAGAAAATTTTGTCGTGCATGTTAACAGTTCTACTTAGAAAAATAACAATTCCCTTCCAAAATACTCTCTAATTAAAAAAATGTAAGAAAAAAATATGATCGTGTAAAAAAGTAATAATAATATTATGAGCTAAAACTATGTTACGTTTGTTGTGTATCACTTTAGAAAATGTTTCGTTTTTCGGTATTTTCATTCGTATGTTTTAGTTATGGTCATTTTAAAAATGTAAAATTTGGAATCGTACTTCAATTACGTTAAGAAAATATGGCGTATTGTGCGAATTCGACCTAAAAGTTATTATTACTATGGAAATCTACGTATTTTACAAATACCTTTTTACTAAGTTGAATTAACTTCAATTTCACAACATATTAGTTAACTTTACCTATTTAAAGAAATAATAACTTATAGGTTTTATAAAAAATTTACCTATAGGTAAATATAACATATTTAGGTCACGTTGTTCTGCACTTGAGATTTTAGACGTTTCACTTTACGATAAAAATCGGAAGTATAACGATATGATTTATTATTTTTCGAACTCATTTTATTAATTATTTTTCGCACTCATTTAAAGCTCTATTTACACCACACGTAAATTAAGATTACGACTGTAATGGTTTTTTTAAAATGGCCGAAATTCTTAAGAATAATGACGAAGACAGTAACTGAACAACCTAATTGTTAAAATAACCTAAATAATATAAATTTTACAAATAGGTCATGTATGACTCTTTTTAAATTGGGGGTTTTTAGTCGAATTTACTTTGTGGTAGATTTTTCAGGTAATTGCTACAACAAAGTTAATAAATATTTCTTCAAGATGACTTGTAGGTCAACTAAATGAGTATTTGACTATTTGGTTGAAATTAGGTAGATAAACAGGTTGAATTTCGCTACGATATCGACCTAATATTACTTTAAAGGAGAGTAAATAAAAGCGGCCAAATAGGTTACTATGGAGGCATAAAATTACGTAGAATTTTTAACCAAATCTACCTAGTTGGATATTCTACTATAAAGACGATTTTTAGTTGCCAAACAGGTAGAAATTACCTAAATATGGCACCTAATTTTACTACAAAGGAAATTTAACTTTGAAGTAATTGTTGGTTATTTTTTTTTAGTAGTTTTTCCCTTGCTGATATGGTTAAAGTTACTTTTAAGCAGATTTGTGTAAAAGGTAGATTTCTTGGTGTAGTTTACGTAAATTTAAATATAAATTAAAACCGTTTGGTAAATTTACATTAGAGGTATATTTTTCTAGTCAATTTTACGTAATAATTACCTCAATAAGTAAATTCGTCTTTAACAAAGTCGAGTTATAACTAATGTTATAGAAAATGTTTGCTGGGTCACATTTACTACTAACATATAATATATTTATTTTCTATAATTTATAATGTATTCAAAAATGCGTTTTAAGTATTTGAAATGTATGCAACATATTTTACAATTATTATTTATTGTTGCAACGGATTAAAAGCAATCTTCTTAATAGAACACAAATAGTCAAAGTAAAAGTCAGCATTCTCACGATTACTTTGTTACTTCTGAATTGGTGGATTCATTATACAAGATAAATATTTATATTAATATAAAATAATCCAAAATCTAACATTTTTGTGGTTAATATTCCGATAAATGTTAGAATTAGACACAAATGAGCAATACCAACATGGTAAAATTTTGTTGAATTACTTTAGGAAAACTGTTTTAAAATGATTTATTTTAAAGTAAACTTTAAATAAAATACTGCTTTGGTTAAATCTGTATTTAGCTAATATATCAGTATTGAATTTGTCGGCGAACCGCCCTGTATCAAACAGAACAAAAATTCCATGATTTTACAAATAATAAATCCGTACAGGAAATACGTTGCTCACGTCAGGGTGAATGGCAGGCGTCAAGAACAGGCCATTGCGAAAAAATTGAAAAATGTTTCATTAAAATGGCGAATTTCGGTATTGTTTTTCAGTATTTTACGACCGTTAGCCGTTTTACGTTATATACGTCTGAATTTAATCAGATTTGTTTTGTAATGTAATTACCGAGCGAAACACATCGGATAAATTTTATTTTTCATTCTTAACGACCATTTTACAATACAAAGCTGAACAAACACGATGGGCGTAACCAATAGAATAGAAAACAAATTAGGAAATATTATATGTACCGTTAATTGAAAGTTAAAATAAACCGGTGTGTCTTGTAAATGATAAAAAACGATTCTATTAAACCATCTCTATTAATTTAAGATGCCAGAAAAGCTATACCTAAGTATATCTGATTCTTTAACATGAGTGCATTAGAAAAATAATGATAATACCACAGCTTATACAATACAGCTAAAACACTCTCTTGGCGGCAACGGTTTGCGTCGATTTCGTCGCGCATCGCTTAAGCTCCGCCTTCGGAGGGAAAAGACGGTTTTGGCGTTCAGAAGCGTACTTAGGTAAGGTGTTGAGTCGTGCGTATAATTTCGTTGATTGTATAATTTCGTGGAGCCTATAATTTCGTTGATTTTGTTTGAGTTAAAGGTACTGTTATTATTTTGGTGACTCTTTAGCTGTGAGTAGAATGAGTGAAAAAAAAAGAAATCATTCTGTTTGTGCAGTCAAAAGCTGTTTTAATAAGGGTTATACCTGCAAGAAAACATTCTTTAGTTTTCCCAAGGACCCAAACCAATAAGTACCACATTATAAGAAATTTTCATTGTTAAAAATATAATTTATACAGGGTGTCCCATTAGTGCGTTATTGTTCATTATTTTGTTATAGACACGCAAAAAAGTTTTAAATAAAAGTTATATGGATTTGAAAAATACCTACATATTTTAAAAAGTTCTTTGGATATACAGGGTGTCACGTTTTTGTCTGGCAAATTAAAATGTATGTTTTTTAAATGGAACACATTGTATTTTATTTTATGATGAAATTATTAACACCCTAAATTATTGTAAAGACGAGTTGCTACAGAAAATTTTTATCAGGTATGTGTGTCGTTACCTTTTAATAAAAGCCTTGAGGATCCACTACTCTGATACCTGTCTTATATATAACAAAGAACACGTTGAATTAGATGATTTTTCTTTTTATTGATTTTTAAAGGCATTTGATAACGCCAATTCAGAGATACATTTGGAAATCTGCAACTGTCAAATGATGAATTTGTAGAACTAATATTCAATATTGAAAAGATATTTCAAAATAATTTTGAAGAATTGGCTATAAAAAATAATATTTGTACCACACTTTTAGAATTAATTAACCCAATACCCTTTAGTCATCCATGCTAACGTTTTTATTAATTATTTTTTCATGTTTATTTTATTTTATAAATTAGCCAACTTCGTAAATTATTTTAAAATTAGTTATTTTGTCTAAATAACCTAAAATCATTTTTTAAATTTGTAGATTTTCGTTAGTGGGTCGTAGAAAAAATATACTGACCATATCGAGTGGATTGTTCATATCACAATCAGACGATTGAGTACTCCGCCTACGACGTCGTGCTCAAACTTCGTCTTTGTGTGATATGGCAATCATATCCACCCTTGTTGAACAAACTACTATTTATTTGTTTTCTTGGTTTAAGTTTTACATCAGAAATAGGAACTAAATTAATTTACTTTTCAAGTTTTCTTGTAAAAATCGATATTACTTTCTCCAAGTACAAATTTAGTACCTACCTAAAATAAGTAATAATTATGTAATTTCGTGTAATATTGTAATTCAAATTTCACATTACTATAAAGGTTCAAAATTCCCTACTTCCGTATGGTCAGATAAAAATTGAATATAATATATTAATAAAAACTGTCAAAGTATTACTTCTACAAATCTGTATTTCAATTAATAAGAATAAAGGTCTATGCCCACTATACCGTACCATACTATGACCGTGCCCGGGCCTGATTTTTTTTTTGTATAGATTCAAATGAGGATGGTGTGGTCGATGCCGGGCCGGTCTAGTGGGCATTGTCTCATTTAAATCTCTACAAAGAATATTTTTCTGCCTATGCCGGTACGGTCACGGTCATAGTATGATCCGGTGTAGTGGGCATAGACCTTACATCTAAATATAAACAATATTGTTAAAATAAAAGCACAAATTCTTTATAATTCCAAAATACCATAGAGTTCCCAGACCTCAGTCGAAGCATTCGTTTATTTAGGTATAAACCCTTTGCGCGAAGAGTAACACTTGCCAGACACACGGGGTACTACTTGATTTGCATCCACGAGCGTGACAAAATTATTTAACAATTGAAGCCCTTGGTGTAAAAAGGATCCAAGCCACAAATTGTCGTGAAGTGACTGTTTTAGCTCAAAACATTTGTTAACGAGGATTTTACTAGCCACATACAAATTATTCAACCTCTAATTCGAAAGATGTGCTATTTTTCGTAATATTTATATTTAAATAATTTTTTAATTATATTTGACAAATTTAAAACAAATTAAAAATTTAATTTCCCAAAACTTACTTAATATGGGATGTAACCAACCTTATTACGCCAAGGTTTTCAATTTTTTCAATAATAAAAAAATATTTTAATCCGGGCCCGACTTTTCTCTCGAATCTAACAGAGATAGCACCATTCCGTCTTGCTTGGTTCTCGGCCGCCAGATCAAAGACGCCGACACGGAGTTGTGGAGCTGTATTGTATAAGCTGTGATAATACCACACCAAAACCGTCTTTTCCCTTCGAAGGCGGAGCTTAAGCGATGCGCGACGAAATCTACGCAAACCGTTGCCGCCAAGAGAGTGTTTTAGCTGTATTGTTAAGCTGTGATAATACCACAGAATAACCACTATTACAGAAATGAAGGCTTGCGTCGGCACGTTTGATGTCGGGGTGGCCAAAATTTAAAGTGACACTCGCTGACAGTTGACGTTCTTGCCGGTTGTTACACTGGTAAAAATTACCAAGATTCTTATAAATTCGGATAATACACTGAGAAAAGGATTTAAATATATGTAACAAACTTATTTAGCAACATCCACTATTTCTTCTCTGAATTGAAGGTTAGTGATATATTTAGAAAAAATAAGGCTTCACAATAATTTATTTTGAAGTAAATTTTACTGATCGCTATATTAAAAAAGAGTTTTTACTTGAGGAACCAGACCGAATGCTCGTTGAACTTAATTCATCAGTTTTTTTTGATAGCATTAACTCTTTAACAGAGGGATTTTATTACAAATTATTGATGTATTAATTAATTGTGTACTTAGAAAAATAGATTAAACTGATAATAACTGGCATTAAAAATGCAAATACTTCCGAACTGTCATTTTGAAAGTCTTTTATGTGTTTTAGAACCTTATCATAATGTCAATATTACCATAAACAATCCTTGTATTAAGACTTTCGCCATACTCTTATAATAATTTGACAACTCGGTGGATAAATCTGTGATTTTTTACAATTCCATTTTTGTAAACAAAATTAATCTAGTAGTCGTTGGTAGAAAAGCATCACCAATAATTGGCGTATCGATTTATTACACTGTTTTACACTAGCACTAGCTCAAATGGCTTTTCTTTCGAGTCTTCTGTGCAGAGTTGTCCAGTCATTAACGTGGGAGTGGAGTCGACCCTCATGTTTTGCAGTAACCTCTTTTTCTTATATGTCTGTATGAAGATAATCGTTTAGATAGAGCCAGGGTGCATCAATGATACATCTTAGGACTTTATTTTGGAAAACTTATATTATGGTACATCCTCGTAGCTGTATTTCATAAATCCAGACGACTTAGGATATGTTTATAAATCATATGAATTTGTTGTATACATAAATTTGCATTTTTAGATGCATAATTATTAGAACTATGAATTAAATTGAAATTTGAAGAAAAGTACTGTAGGAAAAAGGTTGTTATAAATAAAACATGTACCCATACTGACTATTAATTTTAATAAACCAAAATACGAAAAACACATATTACAAAAATCAGATTAATAAAAATATCAATATGAAAAATACCTACACATCAAAAGGCACAAAATTTTAGACAAAGGAATATGCCCTAGGTCCTAAAAAATACAAGGTAAGCGCAAACTGCTTGTATTCATTGGAATGTCTTCTAGCTAGAGGCTTTTTGTTTTTAAATTCCGCTTGAGATTTAACTAATCTGCAAATGGTTGGTTTAAAAATTGTGGCCCAACCGAAGGATATTTTTGGGACTGGCACATGCATTATCAAAATAGAAACAACAATATCTCTTCAATCTTCAAAGTTAGTCATTCTTTTGCTGGGACCTAAAAAAAAATATTTAAATTAAAAAATACATAAAAACAACACTTTTATATTATTTTTAATACCTGGTGTGCTGAGAAAATCGTCGTGGGATTTAGTAGGGTACAGATTCATTCAGAATGATCAATTATTTCATTTGTTGTGGGTGTGTGTCAGAATATTGTCAAAAGTATATTTTCAAATAAACATTTCTGAGTTGATCCAAATGAAAAACTACTGGGCTGGAAATGTTTTTTACACAACTGGTAGCTTTTGTGTAATTATTCACTGGTTATATTAATCAAGTCTTCTCGACTACAGGCTCTTAACAACATGGGAAACCTAAAAAAATACAAAATACATTGTCATAGGTACATAAATATAATTTGATTTAAAAATGATAATAAAATAATTGTTTTGATTAAATAGCCAAATAAATAACATACCGGTAACATTGCTGCATTTGAAAAGTACCTCGTTTTACTCATTTTACTCGAAGCCGTTCTCGATGGGATCTGCTCCATGGCCTTTTAATGCAGAACTGATAAGTCAAGTAAGATCTATTTCCTCTGAATTAAATTTTAGAGCTTACGGAGTAAATGTAATTTATGTGACAATGGACAAAGAAAAAAGCAGAAAACTATTTTTAACTATACAGTTCACTGTAAAAAAGCAACTGAAGTTGTAGATGTATTTCTGTGAGATGTACAGACAGTTGTCTTTTGTGTCACAGTTTATTCTTTTTCATCTTATTTACATATCTGGTTATTAAGAGCAAAAAATATTTATAAAAAATGTTAGATAAAAAATACCACAGCTAAAAATGAAGTTTATTTTGAAACTTGCAACAAAAACCAGGAGAAGAGAAATAAAATTTGATTTAAAAGAAATGTTTTAGTTTATTCTAATGGAAACCGGAAACACAAACAAATCTATAGCTTTTATTCCACATAAGCTCGATTATCACATGATTAAAAAAATCTACTAGTTCTACTCCGTTCCACGAGGTACTTTTCAAACGTAGCACATAACGTTGGTAAATTTGGATATCTGGATCAAAATTTAAACTATTTGTTAGGTAGAGCTATCAGTTTTCCTCATTTAAATTGCATAATTTATTTTACATACCTTTCTGAAACTTTGGAAAATGAAAAATAACTAGTATTCGAATCCGTTCGAGGTAGACATGGGCGATAAACACATCTCTTTCTTTTAGATTCCATTAGTTCACTAAAAAATTATTTTGCTTTAATAAAATAAATAAAAATATGTAAATAGCTCAGCACATACCACAAAAAGTCTTCGATTAAAAACATGTTTACTGAACAATGTTCATAAAATAGACAAAGGAAAGCACTAAACACAGATTTACTCAATAATTGTTAAAAAATATACAAAGGAAAAAAAAAATCATAAATTACAAATGACTGATCCTGACACATCAAAACAACACTCGTGACATGACAGTTTTGTCGGTTATAAAATGGCGGCCCTGATCATGCGCAAAAAATTTTGGACACCAAAAATTGACATGCCTTCGCTTCTGTAAAAGTATTCTGTGATAATACCTCCAACCATAAATCTCAGAAACTCTTGAGCAGTGCTCCCCAACCTTTATATCGCCGCGGACCGGCCAACGTTTGATAATTTTACCACGGCCCACTCAGAGGCGGACGTTGATTGTTTATATTTTATATAGATGGTTCTGACTCAAAGACATTACAACTAACCAAATTGTTTACATTTTTATGTGGCAAATTATTATTCCCACCAGATTCTCGTTTATTGTGTCTTTGCCGATTTTATCAGTCTGTAAAAATTATTTGGAGAAATTACTTTCGAAAAATAAAATTTGATATGTCCTGTAACTATAATTTTATATTATCTAAATAAAAATATGTTCTTAATCAAATTATTCTTTGAAGTTTTAATATAAGCTAAATTTTTTATTAAAAAACAATATTAATCTAAACAAAATATTAGGGTTTCGAAGAACTCCGTAAATATGGCAACGCTGAATATCTTATTTTACGAATTTACAATTTTTATAAATTAAATGTAGTACCGTAACCAGCCACAACGTTGCCAATCAGGTCTAACAGCTATTTTGTATTTCTGACAGTTTCTGTGTGACTTATTGATTTATTCATTCATAAAATACTATTTTTGTGAACTTTTGTGAGAAATATAAAGAATTATGGTACATGCATGTGTAGTGTTCAAAAAGGTAGATCATTTAAGTCGAAATGTATGGTTTCATCGGTAAGTATTTTTAGGTCAAGATATGTTTTCATTTGAACCAGTGGAGTAGGGCTTATACCAGATTTTATATAAGTTCTTATAGAATTTAAATTATATAGGATCACATAGTAAATTGTTTGAAAAATGATTATCCAATCTAATTTTTCAGACAATTTACTGCAGGTTTGATAATATACAATTTAAATTGTACAATAAATTGTATCAAAAACTTGTGTAGTCTAAAACAGTCTTAAAACAGTTTCTAAAGTGATATTCCTTTTATAAATTAGTAAATTTTTCTTATACCAATAAATAATTATTGAATAGTGGCAAAGAAAATTTAACGTAAAATGTAGAATACCTTAAAAATGATTTACCTATTAAGCACCTATACATATTTTTTATTATTCTATTTAGGTTTCCGCAAGATCCTGAGAAAAGAAAACTTTGGTTTTCTCTAATAGGAATCCTTGAAAATCAGCACCTTCGTAAAAACCCAGAGTTGTGTTTAGAACACTGTTTTCCTAAAAATGTTTTGCTACGTGCAAATGGTACTCCAGACGGTGTGAGGGCTTTCTATTTTTGGATGACTTATTCAACAGGTAAAAATACAAAATATTAATTTTTTGTTTACCTTTAAACATTATTTATTACCTATATGTATGTATATCTAATGTATGGGTTTTTAGTTCTGATTCAACTGTTTTTGGAATACAACCTGCTGCGAAAAGAAACATTGCAGTAAGTTATAACATTAATAACTAAGCATAAAAAAATTAAATGCAATTTTAAAGTAAATGAGTTGCGCAATCTAAATTTCATACTCAAACTCCTTTTCTTCCATTGGCGTAGAATTTTTAAAGGTGCAATTATTTAAAAAATCAAGTTCTACGCCTGTGTATTATTATCGGACAAAATTTTAATACCATTTTTTTTGCCACATAAAACTCTACCAATACATTAAATTTCAGCAAAATCGCATATGCCGTTTTAAATTTATATGGGAAAAACGATTTAAAAATTGTAACTTCAAGGCCCTCTGGAGCCCAAACGAAGCAACTGTGTACTAAGGTAATTTTACTTAAATCGACTTATTTTGGTCTAATGAATATGTGGTATGTTTTTGTAAAGACCTTTTACAGACACCCTGTATATTAAAACAGTTATTAGACGAATCGTCCAATTTTGAGTTTTATCATTTAGCGGATAAAAAAGACGCAATAGTTCTTAAATATTGGTTTGTTTAGTGCAAACTTGACTTAAGTGATAACATCCCTAGGGAACTTATCTCAGTGTAAGTCAGAACTGATTGTATTATCTTGTAGAACTGAAAATAACTCAAAATTAACGCTTTTAATTGGTTTTCTATTTATATCTTTATATCAAATAAAATATGGAAATAGCCGGCGGCAGTATTATTAATAAAAATAATTCGAACAGCATATTGAAACGACCAAATCCAATTTTGAATAAAAAACGCAATAACAATCCAACCCTTGCAACACTCAAAGACTCGGTACGCAAATCCACCCCATCAAAAATAAATAGAAAAGAAATTATCCGAAGACACCCGTAACTAATTCCTTTATGGGCGAGCGGAGGCTGCTTTATTAAGTATTTCGAAAATAAATAAGGGTGATACGGCTCATTTGTATGATTAAATTTGCATAATTTACACGGCCGTCCCTGCCACAGCTTTAGTTTTGTCTTTTCCTAACCAACAAACCGAAACAATCTGGTCGAGAGAAATTTATGCCAGTGTTAGCATTCACAGCTGAGAAGTTTCGTAGGTGGAACAAAACAATAAGTTGTTTATTGTGTATTTTAAGACGAAAACAAATTACTTTCATTTGTCCCAAATGGATTTAAGATTATACCAGAGACGCGCGTCCATATGGACATTAATATTCATACTAATTGGCAATTGAAAATCAAAAATAAAAATTTATGATCAGTCGCTTTGAGCTTCCATCCCCTAATAGACCGAGAGATGGGCGAAAAGAATCTGCCTCATAAGGATAGCAAGAGTTTGCTATTAGAATTGTGTAATACTGCTCGCTATGAAATATAAACTGCTCGACTGCCGCCCCAATCGCATTTATCAAGTTAAATTTAAAAAATAAAAAATAAATCGTTTTGAGTTGCTTAATTAATACCAGGGTCATCTTAACGCAAAAATGAATAAAGAAACCAAATAAATACGTTTACGGAAATTAGTCTCGTTTTAGAAGCAGGCGGGGTTGAAGTGAACAAATAATATCAGGACAGGGAATCTTATATGTGTACTCAACACGTAACGAATTAAATAGAGAAAGACATTACATACAAATCGCATTCTGTGGAACGAAGATATTCGCTTCGACACGTGCCGTATTGAAAGAATGAGAATCCCAATGCTGTTCTGGTTCTCAAAATAAAAAAGATTTTGAAACTACGCCGGATCATGTGCGTAAAGGCAATAATTCTCGACTGTTTGAAATTGTCGGAAAACCAGAACACATAAAATTTAAATGAAATTGTACGCTTGCGCGAATGGTGGTTTATGTATTGTTTATTATAATAATGCAGTTCCTTTTGAAATACCAGATTCAAATAACATTTGCATGTATATGTTCATCATTATCATCCTGATCACATTTCAACAGAATAAAAAAAATGAGAGAATAATATTAAAAAATTATTAGTTTTAATATTGTATTAATTTACAAATAAAACAAGAACAACAGACATTCGTCCACACATAAACAATTTGGGATTGTGATATGCTTTATATGGTCTAAAAAGTAAATCAAATAATCATAATACTTCAAAAACGCACGCGCGGTCAAAACAGTCAGAGTCGATCCACACTCCGAAGCATGGACACATTTTGACCATTTATAAAAATTACGTATTATTTCAACTACGAAACCAGAACAATGGACTGGGAGATCCGAAGTAGTCCAAGAAAAACCAGAACGCTTTGTATCTACTGCGCATGAGCCCGACAGTTGTGGATCGTTATTACTCAAAACCAGAACAGACCTATAGCACAGCTTAACAATACAGCTAAAACACTCTCTTGGCGGCAACGGTTTGCGTCGATTTCATCGCGCATCGCTTAAGCTCCGCCTTCGAAGGGAAAAGACAGTTTTGGTGTTCAGAAGCGTACTTAGGTAAGGTGTTGAGTCGTGCGTATAATTTCGTTGATTATATAATTTCGTGGAGCCTATAATTTCGTTGATTTTGTTTGAGTTAAAGGTACTGTTATTATTTTGGTGACTCTTTAGCTATGAGTAGAATGAGTGAAAAAAAAAGACATCATTCTGTTTGTGCAGTCAAAAGCTGTTTTAATAAGGGTTATACCTGCAAGAAAACATTCTTTAGTTTTCCCAAGGACCCAAACCGATAAGTACCACATTATAAGAAATGTTCATTGTTAAAAATATAATTTATACAGGGTATCCCATTAGTGCGTTATTGTTCATTATTTTGTTGTAGACACGCAAGAAAGTTTTAAATAAAAGTTATATGGATTTGAAAAATACCTACATATTTTAAAAATATCTTTGGATATACAGGGTGTCACGTTTTAGCCTGTCAAATTAAAATGTATGTTTTTTAAATGGAACACCTTGTATTTTATTTTATGATAAAATTATTAATACCCTAAATTATTGTAAAGACGAATTGATACAGAAAAATTTTATCAGGTATGTGTGTGGTTACCTTTTAATAAAAGCCTTGCGGATCCACTCCTCTGCGATACCTGTCTTAAATATAACAAAGATCACGTTGAATTAGATGATTTTTCTTTTTATTGCTTTTTAAAGGCATATGATAACGCCAATCCCGATACATTTGGAAATCTGCAACTGTCAAATGATGAATTTGTAGAACTAATATTCAATATTGAAAAGATATTTCAAAATAATTTTGAAGAATTGGCTACAAAAAATAACATTTGTACCACACTTTTAGAATTAATTAACCCAATACCCTTTAGTCATCCATGCTAACGTTTTCCAAAAGAATAACTTATTTTATTGTATGTTTAATCTCAATAACTAAAAAATATACTGACAATTAGTTTGACAGAATTGTCATTTATTTAAAATTTTAAAAATAATAGCAGTCGGTTGATCAAAATATGAACGGTGATTGGCGAATTTATTTTTTTTGCAGTGTTCTCACTACCTAGAATGGATATGAAATATATTCGTTCAATTGAAGGCAATTGCATACTTTTTCGTTTTGTAATCTGTGCATGGATATTAGCCAATCTATGCACATACTACAAAACGAAAAAGTATGTTATTGCGTTCAACTACGAATATATTTCATATCCATTTTAGGTAGTGAGAACACTTTAACAAAATTAAATCTACAAATCACAGTTCATATTTTGGTCACCCAACTCCTATTATTTAAATTTTTTTAAATAAGTGACAATTCTGTTAAACTAATTGTCAATATATATTTTAGTTATTGATATTAAATATACATTAAAATTTTTGTGTAGACTCGATAAATAATAGCATTTTTGTTTTTATTGTGTCCACATTTAAAAAAAAATAAATTTTAATCAAACTACATGATACTAATTTAATTACGAGTATTAAAACTAAAGTCCTGAAAGTTTCGGTGAAGATGAGGACAGAGCATCTGCCTTCCACGCGAAAAGCCCGGGATCGAATCTAGGCCGAGGACTAATTAATTTTTCATGTTAATTTTATTTTATAAATTAGTCAACTTCGTAAATTATTTTAGAATTAGTTATTTTGTCTAAATAACCTAAAATAATTTTTTAAATTTGTAGATTTTCGTTAGTGGGTCGTAGAAAAAATATACTGACCATATCGAGTGGATTGTTCATATCACAATCAGACGATTGAGTACTCCGCATACGACGTCGTGCTCAAACTTCGTCTTTGTGTGATATTGCTATCATATCCACCCTTGTTGAACAAACTATAATTTATTTGTTTTCTTGGTTTAAACCAAAACTTAAGTTTTACATCAGAAATAGGAACTAAATTAATTTACTTTTCAAGTTTTCTTGTAAAAATCGAAATTACTTTCTCCAAGTACAAATTTAGTACCTACCTAAAATAAGTACTAATTATGTAATATCGTGTAATATTGTAATTCAAATTTCACATTACTATAAAGTTTCAAAATTCCCTACTTCGGTATGGTCAGATAAAAATTGAATATATTATATTAATAAAAACTGTCAAAGTATTACTTCTGCAAATCTGTATTTCAATTAATAAGAATACATCTAAATATAACCAATATTGTTAAAATAAAAGCACAAATTCTTTATAATTCCAAAATACCATAGAGTTCCCAGACCTCAGTCGAAGCATTCGTTTATCTAGGTATAAACCCTTTGCGCGAAGAGTAACACTTGCCAGAGACACGGGGTACCACTTGATTTGCATCCACGAGCGTGACACAATTCTTTAACAATTGAAGCCCTTGGTGTAAAAAGGATCCAAGCCACAATTTGTCGTGAAGTGACTGTTTTAGCTCAAAACATTTGTTAACGAGGATTTTACTAGCCACATACAAATTATTTTACCTCTAATCCGAAAGATGTGCTATTTTTCGTAATATTTATATTTAAATAATGTTTCTAATTATATTTGACAGATTTAAAACAAATTAAAAATTTAATTTCCCAAAACTTACTTAATATGGCATGTAACCAACCTTATTACGCCAAGGTTTTCAATTTTTTCAATAATAAAAAAATTGTTTAATCCGGGCCCGACTTTTCCCTCGAATCTAACAGAGATAGCACCATTCCGTCTTGCTTGGTTCTCGACCGCCAGATCAAAGACGCCGACACGGAGTAGTGGAGCTGTATTGTATAAGCTGTGCCTATAGTATATTACATACCGAGTGGGGAAGTACTCTATTACAGCCGAGCATGAAGGTACAGACGCCGAGGTATACATACGATTTTACTCACAATATCCTATTTTATATATGTATCAAATAATAATATTGGTATTAATTTTTATCATAACTTTATAAAATTGTTTAACATAGATAACTGTGAAACCGTTGCTAAGCAATATAACAAGTTGTTTGAATCTGACAGTTACATATTGAATGGTACTTTTAATAATAAAGTTAACTGTATCTATAAACTTGCAAATATGCTCGATAGTTAACTTTAATGTACCCCAACAGAGCTGCGAGTAGGTGCAAAAAGCTCCCTATGGCATGATTCTGGAAAAGGCATATAGTAAGTGACATTTACTAGCCGGTAAAGTGACACATGCTAGCCGGGAATAGTAATTTATGTTACAAGACTGGAAAGTAATGTTTTGCAGGTCGAGACAAGCAGATTCCAGGGCGAGCCGTAGGCGAGACCTGTAAGCTTGGGATACCTGCTTAACACTAATTTTCGGTCGCATGACGTGACTACACTTCGGTCTGAAACTTGCTCACTCTGATATATTTTTTTATGTATAATTGTAAAATTACTATCCATAACCTACATAGAACATTAGGCTAATGACCTTAGATGTTGAAGCCGTACACCAAAGAAAAAAAAAACTATTTGTAGAAACTTACACTTATAATTAATTAGGCATACAGGCCTTTTTGGGCAAGTTTTTATTCATTTGTGAATTAGTTTGCAACGAAAACGCAACCCTCTGCTGATGATATTATTTTATAAGAATTGGTTTAAGGAAAAATAATTAAAAAAATATTGATATTTTATGGGTAGGTAAGTTAGTGATGGTTTTTTTTTCACATAAACCCCTTTTACAATTCAACAATATTTTATGTATCTTAATTAGAAATAAACAAGTTTTTTTATTATTTTCACAAAATCACGTATAATCTGTATAAGAAGTCATATATTTCAAAAATGACCAGCGCCCCTGCGGTGAATTCTAAAACCTCAATTAGCGTTCATTTTTAGTCTTGCATCGAGTATATTATGACGATTCGTTCACCTTCTCTCTAGTACTCCATAGTTACTTATCAATTATTTAAACATATATCTAAACAATATTTCGTGCTTTTTTGTGTCATAAAAGCTTTCTGGGCAGGGGCGGTTTCTCCATTGGTTTATTTGTGCAGTGAACATCCAGTTAAATTTCATAAAAGTATATTATTTTAAAATCACATAAATAACTTAAAAAATATAAATTTAATATATTTATTACTTTCGTACGTGGTAATCTTTACTTTTTTGGTACCCCAATGCGCTTTGGCTGATCACGTCTGTCGATTCAATATGTTGATAGAACGCGCGAGGTTTCCAAGAATGTCTGTAGTTAAAAGGAGAGGTCAATAAATCCGTAAAACCAACAGTGTGCCAGCTTGTGTGTGTGTGCGTGTGGGCGTGTGCGTGTGCGTGTGCGTGTGTGTGTGCGTGTGCGTGTGCGTGTGCGTGTGCGTGTGCGTGTGCGTGTGCGTGTGCGTGTGCGTGTGCGTGTGCGTGTGCGTGTGCGTGTGCGTGTGCGTGTGCGTGTGCGTGTGCGTGTGCGTGTGCGTGTGCGTGTGCGTGTGCGTGTGCGTGTGCTAGTGCGTGTGTGTGTGTGTGTGTGTGCGTGTACGTGTGCGTGTGCGTGTGCGTGTGCGTGTGCGTGTGCGTGTGCGTGTGCGTGTGCGTGTGCGTGTGCGTGTGCGCGTGTGTGTGTGTGTGTGTGTGTGTGTGTGTGCGCGCGTGGGCGTGTGCGTGGGCGTGTGCGAGTGCGTGTGCGTGTGGGTGTGGGTGTGGGTGTGTGTGTGCGTGTGCGTGTGCGTGTGCGTGTGCGTGTGCGTGTGCGTGTGCGTGTGCGTGTGCGTGTGCGTGTGCGTGTGTATGTGTGCGTGTGTGTGTGTGTGTGTGTGTGTGCGTGTGCGTGTGTGTCTGTGTGTCGCATAACTCATGAACAAATACACAGAAAAACACAAAATTTCAAACTTAAGCTCTGTTCCTGCGTCCAATGTGCTGATAAGATTTTGGGCAGTGTCGGAACAACTGGGGGGGGGGTACTTTATGGGTGATCATTTTTATATTTTATGGAATATATCTGTTATTTACGTTTAGGGAAGAAAATTCTTCAAATAAAAATTACTTCTTATATTATTATCTATAATTTCTTTACAAAATTTTCCTAAAATGGTCCGTATTGTGCAAAATTTATATAATTTTTGTTTTTAAATGATTTTTCTAAAATGGACCGTAATGGAAAAATTGTAGGAAAAGTGTTAAATTTTTCAGTATTTTCATTTTCAATGAACATCTATAGAAAAATGTTTCGAAGTAGATGTATGTGGAAAATGTATATATTTATTTTATCCTCTAAACATTTATGGAGGTTGTACAAAATAACCGGAAAAAGCCTGTAATAACTAGTCAGGAAAGTCATGTGTTGGACACATCAGATTTTTAAAATCATTTTGTGCATCGCACGTAGATTACGTCACGACAGTTAACCTCGCTTGATCCAACGATTAGTCGTTGTGCACTCTGACCGGGAGTCTTTAATTCAACATTGCCACATTTAGTAGATTTCTGTTTTTTTGGTAGATTTTCAGCTTTTTTGGCTAGTTTTAGTAGACAATTAATTTTTTGGTAGGCTTTAAACTTCCAATTACTCAAATTAAACTTCCTAGTTAAATAATTTTGTTACTAATTATTGAAATAAATAGTTATTTTAAATTAATCGATTACTTAAAAATAATCAATTCTTTACGATTTATCGATTATTTTCGATTAACTGATTATTTTCGATTAATTCTTTGTGATATTTTTCGATTATATTCGATTCTTTTCGATTCTTTTCGATTCTTTTCGATTCTTTTCGATTCTTTTCGATTCTTTTCGATTCTTTTCGATTCTTTTCGATTCTTTTCGATTCTTTTCGATTCTTTTCGATTCTTTTCGATTCTTTTCGATTCTTTTCGATTCTTTTCGATTCTTTTCGATTCTTTTCGATTCTTTTCGATTCTTTTCGATTCTTTTCGATTCTTTTCGATTCTTTTCGATTCTTTTCGATTCTTTTCGATTCTTTTCGATTCTTTTTGATTCTTTTCGATTCTTTTCGATTCTTTTCGATTCTTTTCGATTCTTTTCGATTCTTTTCGATTCTTTTCGATTCTTTTCGAAAAGCCTACTTCGGATAGTGATCGTAAAAAAAAGCATATTTCAGGATTCTCTGATAGCTCTAAGGTTTGTCCTCTCTAAAAACTAACCAAACCAACAGGGAAAATTTTTGTTTTCTCTGAAAATGTTTCAGAAGAAATAAAAACAGTAGAAATTAAAATAGTTTCTCCGCTGTTAGAGCGCAATGTACCATTTCTAGTAATGAACCCATTTAAGTGATGTTAACAAGCAATCTTTTCTTGACTAAGGAATCTTAAAATATTTTCGGAGTTTAATTGTATTAAAATGGACGGTGCCAAAGAAGTTTTGAGGGATATTGGCTCTGATACAAAGTTTTACAAGTGCTAAAATTAAAGGAAATAATTGAACCTCCATTTTAAATTACCACGAGCCGTCACTGTTTCTTGGTTATTTGCAGTAAAATTTGCTCCCTTTTTTTTTTCTTGAATTAAAGAAGTAATATAAAAGTTAAAGCTTCGTATATTCACTGTTTCTATATAAAAATCCTTATAAAATAAAATATCGTTTTTACCTGGGTATAGGTATTTTCTGTTTTCGTATTTGCAAAGCGTTGACGGTTTGAAATTCATCGGTATGTTTATTATTTGTTTGTAAATGTTTCGTTGGTGTTTGAAACGACACGGACGCAAAAGCGAAAAGCGATATATAAAAGGGAGTATTTCCTTTGGTCACTTTTACACCCCTGTCAAAATATCAAAGTGAAAAATAACACCGTCAAATGCACTTGCTCTCGGACATTTGCTGACAAAAATGTAATCTGCGAAACACTTTCTCTATAAGCGGGGGAGGTTTATATTTTTCTGTCGTTTTTCTATTATATTGGCTTCGTTTTTCTATTATATTGCTTGTTGAGATTGTGTTTATGTTTGGCTCCTCTTTGGTTCTTGACGATATATTCAGGAAAGGATTTTCACTAGTAATACCACTAGAGGTCAAATTATTTCCGGAAATTTTTTCGAGCTCATGAAATTTTCTAAAAATATTCATGAGCGAGAAAAAATTTCCTGATATTAATTTGACCTCGCGTGGTATTCGGTAAGAACATTCCACGCCGAATTATGGTTGAAAATTAAATATTTTTAAAATTTATTTTTCGTTTCTCAACAATGCAAATTATTTTCTCCAAGTCACCAGTGAAACATAAAAGGTGTTGTCGCCTTGATTGTTGAGTTGTCATGGTAACTAAGTGAGACCCTAACCTCGAATATAATTTCAGTTTTGAAGTTGTCAAGAGGCCCGACGTAAAAAAATGTTTCGCTGCAATTATTTAGGCCTTCAAATTGCTTATTTCTACTCATTGTAGTTGCATGGGAATACCAATTGAAAATAGAAAATAGTATATTCTTTAATTTTACGTAAGTTTTGAATAACTACAAGTGGTAGAAAATTGTTTTTCTGCGTTTTTATTAACATGCGTTATGAGCGCTTTAAAATGGTATGAAATTCATAACCAGCGTCAGCAAGCATCAATCGTAGGAGGCTGTGATCATTGTATTTTGACAGTTCAAAACATTAAATAACTCGCGTTTTGTTGCGATAAAGAATATTGCACAGCAAGTAAAACCAACAAAATTACCTATTTGTTTAAAAATGAATCGATTTGAAAATCATACGCTATGCAAAATATGCGTGAAATTGTCTGATGTAATGATCAATCATTGCACCATGACTTACTTACTCGGATTAATAGAGGATTGTGGCTCCAACTTGAAAAACGAAATTTTTTTCCGAATTGTCCACGAATATTTGCACCTAAACTACGCAAAATTCAAAGTGCTGAATGGGAAAAAGGTGAATAAATTAGTGTCTAAATATTATATATATTTTATTAGACATAGACACATAATTCAAAGCATCCAAAGTCCTGCATTTTCGCCATTAAAAAGAAAAGAAGTGGCCGAAGAATATAGAAAACACCTTAGCATTGTAATTAAAATGTATCAAAACTAAACCTATTATGTGAACAAATAAAAACCAGTCTGTCAAAAATGGTTTGTTATTGTAAACGTCAAAAAATTTCCAGTATAATTCGCTGTTGGGTACCCCACGAGAAAAAAATGTCCACTAAAATACCTCCGTTGCCATGGTGATCTGTCAAAAACACGTATTTTGATTGGTTCAAAATTACAGGTGTGGAATTTTCTAGTAAACACATAATAATAAGAACATTTGTTGTATTTCTTTCTTTCATATGCCGAAAATCAAAAAGTAAGAATATTTTGTTGAAAATTTTATCTTGACGATAGAATCAAGTATGTGTAATAGTTAGGGTGTCCGCCGGGAAAATTTTTTTGTAATACATACTCTTACCAAACTTCGTGTATGGCTTCATTGGACCTAATCTGAGATCAAATTCCCCTACGACTTTTTTGTTTTTGGAGTTTTCCCGACATATAGAAAATTTATAGATACTGTTTTTTTTTAAATAATAAACATGAACTGAAACGTGTAAATATAATTGTCTGATAATAAATGTAGTGCATTGGTTGTGTCCACCAGAAAGCTTATATTGTCTGGCAAAAATTATTTTCCGATTTCCTAGTCTGACACGTCAAAGTTGTCGATTACATGACAACAAAAAAATTATTAATAACCGTCAGACACTGGAAAATTATGTTTAGAAAATAAATATTTGAATTTTGGTATGTGTCTGACAGAGTTGGATCGGATACAGGAAAAAAGTATCCGAGTACCGGATACGGATACTTTCACCTACTAAGTATAAGTACTCGGATACAAGTATTCGGATACTTTATTCAGATTCTTTAAAGGATACTTTTACGGATGCTTTTAAAGGGGGCTATTCTGTAACAATTTCTTTATATTTAACGTCCTTTAAAAATATTGGCGGCCTTTAAAAATATGTTCGTATTCGTTAATTTACTTATGTCATTATTTAAACAGATTTCTTTAAGATAGTCCTCTAATGTATTTTAAAGATCGGTTTAAATAATTACAGAAGTAAAGAAGAAAATATTTTTAAAGGCCGTTAAATATAAAGGAATTGTTACAGAATAGACCCCAAAGTGAGTTAAAATAATGTTTTCATACCAATAGTTATAATTATGCAATAAGATTGATTACGAGTAACAATAAACAATACTAAGCATATATAAATTATCAAAAATGGAAAGCGGTATAATAGAAACAGGAAAAATAAAAAATAAATTGTTTATTATTTTTATTCTGTGAACATAAAACATTAAAACAAAATGACCAATAAAACATAAAGGTGCGTGTAATTAAAACGAGTCGCGCCTGAACCGCGCCAAAAACCAGCCAGTGTCGTGTTGTTGGCGCGACTTGCCATGTTTATATAACCTTTCGATATTCTCGTCAGTGTCAGATTTATTCGACAATCCATTTTTTGTGGATCCTCCGACGAGCGGTACTTGAAGTGAGTTCGGGCTACGCACTCTTTTCACTATATTCACTCCTAAAGTACCTAAGGCGTTCGGGAACGAAAGAAATTAAAATAAAAGTTCCATTTTGACCGTTCGGAGATCGTGGAGTGGAGTGTGGATCAGGCATGCGCATAAGGTGATTTAAATCGATAATAAGATAATTGTTACTAATTCTTAAGTAAAATGCTTTTTTTTTATTCCTCTGCATACCATTAATATGAAAAAAACGTATACGGTTGTTACTGATAAGTACGATTAGGTTTTAAGTATTAGTATGTCACATTGAAAATTTACATTGAAGTCTGAGAGTAAAACCATATGCGCACTCCGTTTACGCCTAATTACTCCACTCCACTCTGGAGTGTGCAGCCCGAACTCACCTTTGGTAAGAATCGAGATCACATACTTTGATTCACATACTTTGATTTTCTTTTACTATACGGAGAATGGTCGCACTGCGCAGCTTTCTGAGTGCCTTTTAAAAGGAGATAGAAAACTCCGCCATTTTGAACCCTAATTACGTGTTGCCTACATCTTGGCGCAATATTTTTAATACGTGCGTTTTAATCATCCGCTTCTGCTTCGGAATTGTCGGTTTTCTTGTTTTAATCTGACAGGTTAAAACGACTAAACCGACAATTCCGGAAGCAGAAGCGGATGATTAAAACGCACCTGATATTTTGGTTGCTGCTGTCAGTGTCAGTGAATATTATTTTTGAAGTCACAGTTTATTGCTAAAGAATCAGTTAGCTCACTCGGACCAGTTGAAAGTTCCAAAATAACATCCACTCCAGGGATACAAATTCAGGATACGCGGCCTTCTGCTGTTTTACTATAGACGGTTGTCATATATTGTATTATCCGAGTTGCACAGTGTATAAACTGAAACATTGAGATCCAAAGTACCGATGCAGAGTGAGCGATCTGAATCTTTAGCTGTAAACTGTGTCACAGGGTTCAAAATGACCGCGCTCTATGTTGGGCGTGTCGGACCTCTCTCTTGCCTCGTATAGTAATCAAAGTATGTGCTTTCGAAGACACAATATTGTGTCTTAAATATTGTAATATTGAAAAATACGTATTTTATTTCTAATTATACAGGGTAGCTCAAAAAATTTCGATTATATATTTTAATAGAGATAATATGTATTGGATCAGTTACAATTGTGGTAAATAATTTAAAAGTATCCGAATGGCGGAAAAAGTATCCGGTATCCGAATACTTACAAATTTGATCACGAATACGGGTACCGGATACAAAATTTGAAAAGTATCCAAAAACAGCCTTCGGATACCCATAAAGTATCCGGATACTACCCAACTCTGGTGTCTGATAAATATAGTGGGGCGTACCTAAAGTCCGACAAAAAAAAACATCATTTTTCAATAGTCGTAGGGTCATCCCATATTAAGTGAGCAAAGGTATGCCAAATGGCAGCAGGTAGAAAATTTAATACACGCAAATTGTGCCAATAAATTTCTAGAGGGGATTAAAAGAGTAAGATGAAGGATATCTATATATCTATTTATCGGGCACGGTGGTGTAGCGGTCTATCGCGCTTATATTCATTTATAGGCAAGTTTATGAGTCTGAGACTGCTGGGTTTCGAATCCCAGACCAGACCATGTGGATTTTTAATTAAATTGCATGGTTCGGTTTAGGATTTGATGTGTGGCGTATTAATAGAAATTCAATTTCTGTTGATATGACATGCAGATTAAAAAAATTCGCCATACATTACCGTCTCGATGATGGTGGGTGAGGTTTTCCGGGTTTTCCTCACCTGTAAGTCAAATGGCACCATCAATCATCTTTAAGTCGCCCCGGAGCGCCACGGCAAATAATAATAATAGCCGTCCCTTTCCCCGGACAAGCTCAGCTTTTGGGGTTAAAATTCACTCGTAAGGGGGTGAATTAGGGAGAGTATTATTATTATTATTATTATTATTATATATTTACAACTGTTTATCCTGACTGACTGACTGACTGACTGACTGACTGACTGACTGACTGACTGACTGACTGACTGACTGACTGACTGACTGACTGACTGACTGACTGACTGACTGACTGACTGACTGACTGACTGACTGACTGACTGACTGACTGACTGACTGACTGACTGACTGACTGACTGACTGACTGACTGACTGACTGACTGACTGACTGACTGACTGACTGACTGACTGACTGACTGACTGACTGACTGACTGACTGACTGACTGACTGACTGACTGACTGACTGACTGACTGACTGACTGACTGACTGACTGACTGACTGACTGACTGACTGACTGACTGACTGACTGACTGACTGACTGACTGACTGACTGACTGACTGACTGACTGACTGACTGACTGACTGACTGACTGACTGACTGACTGACTGACTGACTGACTGACTGACTGACTGACTGACTGACTGACTGACTGACTGACTGACTGACTGACTGACTGACTGACTGACTGACTGACTGACTGACTGACTGACTGACTGACTGACTGACTGACTGACTGACTGACTGACTGACTGACTGACTGACTGACTGACTGACTGACTGACTGACTGACTGACTGACTGACTGACTGACTGACTGACTGACTGACTGACTGACTGACTGACTGACTGACTGACTGACTGACTGACTGACTGACTGACTGACTGACTGACTGACTGACTGACTGACTGACTGACTGACTGACTGACTGACTGACTGACTGACTGACTGACTGACTGACTGACTGACTGACTGACTGACTGACTGACTGACTGACTGACCTATCAACGTACAGCCAAAACCTACTGAGTCTAGGAAGCTGAAATTTGGAACATAGGTTTATTTTATAATGCATTTGATAAGAAAGGATTTTTAAAAATTTTAACTTGTAAAGGTGGTAAATGGGAGGAAATGGAGGGAGGGATCTTCTTATGAAAGTCTTTGTTCTTTGAACTTAGGAACATGAAAATTTGAATTACAGCTACTGAGCATAAATAAATAAAGATGTGTTTCAGGGTTTTTGTATTTTCACATTTATAGGGGGCCAAATGGGGGGTGAAAGTTTATATAAGAGTATCGACTTTTTGTGTTCTCTTTGAAGTTAGAAATATGAACATTGGAATTTTTGGATTTTTACATTATAAGAGGGGCAAACAGGGGGTGAAAATTGTATGTGAGTATCGATTTTTTTGTTCTCTTTGAAGTTAGAGATAGGAAAATTGGAATTGCAGCTATTGAGTAGTACAAATTAATAATGCATTTATTAATTAAAAAGTTTTGCACGAAATACAAGTCTTTCCTTTTGAATAATAATAATAATGTGTTTTAGAGTTTTTATATTTTTACATCTTAAGGGGACAAACAGGAGGTGAAAGTTTGTATGGGAGTATATATTTTTTTGTTCTCTTTCAAGTTAGAAACATGAACATTGGAATTGCAGCTAATGAGTACAAATTAATAATAAAATGTTTTAGGGTTTTTAGATTTTTCACATTTTTAGGGGGGAAAAGGGGGGTGGAAATTTATTTGGAAATATCGATTTTTTTTAAAGGTAGGAACTTGAAAATTGGAATTGTAGGTTCTTATCATAAATAAATAATGAAGTGTTTCAGGGTTTTTGTATTTTAAAATTAAGGAGAGAAATGGGGTATGAAAATTTGTTTAATAGTATGTATATATTTTTTGTTATTTAAAGTTTAAAACAATAAAATTTGAATTAAAGCTACTGATTAAAAATCAAAAATAATGGTTTTGGATTTTCACATTTTAAGGGGAGGAACGGGGGTGAAAATTTGTATAGAAGTATAAAATTTTTGAACGTTGGAACTTGAACATTATAATTGTGGCATAAATAAATAATGACGTGATTTGTGGTTTTTAGATTTTTGTATGGTAGTATCATAAAAATAAACTAAAATTAAAAAAGAAATAATTATTAAAAATTACTACTATTATTTATCTTGCCAGACGTTTTTCTGGAACAATTGTTGAATTGACACACATACTTCCAATTTATTAAAGTTGCACTTCTTATTTTTTAAATGAGCACAACTAAAATAATATCTTGACGGGTTTCATATTAGATTTTTTTAAAGAGGAAAGATAGTTTGTTTGACTTGGAACAGTGTTGCCAGAATAAAATTTATATTATGTACCAGATTTGTCTAAAAAAATGTACCAGATTTCCCAAATGTACCAAATTTTTCGAATTCTATTTGCAGTGACGACTAATTCATTAAAGAGCAAAAAATGGGATCTTTATAGATAACGAAAACAAACAAGGAGCACAGTATATATTTTACACTGCACGCCGAAGAAAAAAAAGTAATAGATTTTGCTTCGAGTGTCCTAGAGTATCAGATTCTTTGAGAATGTACTACATCTAGTATCGTTGTAAATTGTACCAGACTGGCAAAACTGATTTGACAAGGTTCGTATGTCCTATCCTATTTTGTGACGTAATACCTTGTTTGTGTAAAGCGCGCAAATCAACGTGTTTTTATGCAGTTTTACGGATCTGTTAACGTGTTGACCTCTCCTTTTAGCTAAATGCATTCACGAGAATCTCTCGTCTGGGACTCATCATAATGCGTCACAGACACAGTATACTTAGGTATACTGTGCCACAGAGACTCGATAGGCATTTTGTACCAAACAAATAGAAATTAACACATATGAAAATAAAAATATTAAAATAAAATCAAGTATGTGATTAAAATAAAACCAAAAATAAGAGTTGGCTGAATTAGATAGTGAAAAAATTGAACATTATGTTTTAAATCAAAATAAATTTGTATTTTGTTCTAATTCTATTCAATGTAAAGTTTTAGATATATCTCGCACTAAAAAGAATCGAAAAATTTATCAAGCAACTTTGCAGGTTGCTGTTGCATCATATAATAATACAATGACGAATGGTGAAGGTGAGCTATTTATTGGCTTTGATGTTTTCTCTGTTTATGATTATGTATCTATTAAGAGATTTTATAACTCTAATAATTTTATTCATTTTTTCAAAAAATTGTCCCAGTAGTACTATTTATTATCCAAGGTGTGCAGAAAAACATGCTATAAAAGAATGTAAGGCTTCAGTTGATTAATTAAAATGTATAAATCGTGTAAAAGTGATGGAACGGGATTCTCTGGTTCAAATGAATGTAAATCATGCGGACACCCATTGGAATTTTTACCAATGCCATATGGATGTCTTAAAATTCTCGCTTTATGTAGTATAGCAATCGCAAATGAGTCAGTCGGATGAATTAACCGTTGGTGGTACAGCTCTACACCCGCAAAATAATTATTTTAATATTTCTAATAAAAAATTGACCTGCAAATTGTATTATCAAAACGTCCGTGGAATTAGAACTAAAATAAATACCTACCGTTTATTTGTTTCCTCTTTAGTCTGATTTTGATTTTGTAGCATTGACAGAGACTTTGTTAAACAAATCTTTTCGTAGCTGTGAGATATTTTCCGATATTCTTCATATTTACAGAAAGGATAGATCTACTTCTCAAGTTCAATTACGGTGGGGGTGTTTTGCTAGCTGTCAATAAAAAGTAAAGAATTAGATCTAATATTTATTAGCGATATTATTCCAATTATTAATCTTCTAGGCCAGTGGTCGCCAACCTGTCGATCGCGAGCTACGCGGAGGCAATTCTGGCAGCTCTCACGATTTTAATTTAAAAAATACAAACTGCAAAAATCAGAGAAGCTTCCGAAAATTCCACAAAAAAACTAATTGTCATAATATTAAACATAAACAGCGGCAACGTTGCGGTGAGCGATCTGTCGCTGATGCCATCAAGCTAGAATCGGCTAGAACCGACCAGCCGGACCAGCGCGTTAGTGTTCGAGAACTATCAGGATTGCTTTGAACGGGATAAATACGCACGGCGCGGCGACATTGGGCTTAGTTTAAAACTGAACGCGTAACCAACGTCCAGCGGTTGGGTTAGTAGAGAACAACAAAAAATAATATTATGGCAAGCAGTTGTAAGAAGGTAAAGACATACCACTTTCATTCGGATTGGGAAGAACAATACTTTTTACAGAAGTTAAAGATAAAAATGTGTGTTTGTTATGTAATACTTCGGTCTCCGTTGCTAAAAAAGGAAATATTTAAAGACATCATAAAACTGTACATTCTAATTTTGAAAAATCATTCCCACTACATTCTGCCGCCAGAAAGGAGAAACTGAAACAGTTAAAAAAGCAGTTAATTGGACAACAATCAATATTTTTAAGAACAGTCGACAAAAATAAGGCTGCAACTGAAGCATCGTACCGTGTGTCCCAGTTAATTGCACAAAAAAAGAAACCTTATGAAGACGGGGAAATGATAAAACAGGCGTTTTTAGAAGCTGCTGATTCGTTATTTGTCAACTTTAGAAATAAAGACGAGATAGTTTCAGCTATAAAATCTATGCAACTTTCTGCTAATACAGTGATGAGACGTGTAGAAGTAATGAGCAATTATATTTTTTTACAGTTAAGAACTGACTTAGATAACTGTGTTTATTTTTCACTTCAACTGGATGAATCAACAGATGTCGTTGACACTGCCCAGATGGCCGTGTTCGTCAGGATGGTTTTTAGTGATTTTACGATTAAAGAAGATCTTTTGAAGTTTATTCCACTGAAAGGACACACTACTGGACAGGAGTTGTTTTCTCATTTAAAAAATATTATTTCTTCCGAGAAAATTCCAATATCGAAAATGGTAGGCTTGATAACCGATGGCGCTCCAGCTATGGTGGGTTGTGATAAGAGTCGGGTGGCATTATGTCGTAAAGATGAAACTTTTCCGCAATTTCTCTGTTACCACTGCATTATCCATCAGCAAGCAATATGTGGAAATTTCCTAAAACTAAACAACGTTATGAACCTGGTGGTAAAAATTGTGAACAGGATTAGAGCCCAAGCGTTACAAAGAAGATTATTCAAAACCTTGGCCGATGAAGTTGACTGTCAATACGGGGACCTACTCCTTTACTCTGAAGTCCGATGGTTAAGTAGAGGACGGGTGCTGAAACGTTTTAATGATGTCCTATCTGGCATAGTTCAATTTTTCAAACAACGCGATGAACCGACTCCGGAACTAGAAAATTCAATATGGCTTAGAGATTTTGGTTTTCTCGTGGACATTACATAGAAATTAAACGAACTTAATTTGCAGCTTCAGGGGAGAGACAAAGAACTAGCGGAAATGATTTCTGATATAAAAGCATTTATCAAAAAGCTGGAGTTTTGGGAACAAAACCTAATTAACAGCGATGCCAAGCATTTTCCTATTTTTTCAGAAAAAATATCTCAAAATCCATTAGAACCTATGACAGAAAATATCATGTAGAAATAGTTTCTACCCTGAAGAATAACTTAAAAAATCGTTTTAAGGATTTCAACGAAATGGCTTTAGTAGCGCAGTTTGTTATTTCACCCTTTATGGAAATTGATATCCAACAGTTTGCAACTTGTGTTATGCAGAACTTTGGCGAAGACATCGCTGCAACAGAAATGGAAGTAATTGAGTTTCAAAATGATTTAGCCTTAAAATCGTTAGTCTCAAGTACCAAATGTATCTGGCCTATTGTAAGTAAAGACAAATATTCAGTTCTATGCCGTGTTGCCTTGAAAGTGAAAGCATTATTCAGTTCAACCTATTTATGTGAATCTTCTTTTTCCAATATGAAGTTTATTAAGAACAAATATCGCAATCGACTTACAGATGAACACTTGAATAATTGTATTCGAATGGCTGTATCAAATTAAACTGCAAACAATAAAAAAATTATCGATGAGTCTGAGTGTCAGCCTTCTCATTGAATGTGCTTTTTTATTTTTCAATGTTTATGTTCATGATAGTGCGTTACTTTTTTGTTATTATTAACTATTTTTAAATCTTACGTGACATGCCGTTGTGGCTGGATAAAAGTTTGTGTTTATTTTTCAAACACCTTCGTTTGGTAGGTAGGAATGTAGCTATGAACAAGTACGTACTAGTAATATTAGTTATTTTATTATTAGTTTATTATTAGTACCTATGTATTATGTATTACCAGTTAAATAGTAAAATAAATACATATAATGATAAATTAACTGTGGATTATTTCATTTACGTTGCGTTACGTGGCTTCCGCGTGGGTAGCTCGCTGTTTATTCCAAAATTAACAAAGTAGCTCAACACATTGAGAGGTTGGCGACCACTGTTCTAGGCACTACAATTACCATAAATTATTACAAAATATTAATACTACTTATTTACATTCCTCCAAGTCTTAAAGTTGTTGATTATAAATGCCGCGTTTGAGAATCCACATCGGATGCATTTTTCACATCTCGAGCGTTTTTTTATCCACATCGGACACATCTGTCCCATTACATTTACGTATACTGAATCACGTGATCAAAGATTTTTTACATCTCAGGTGCATCCGATGTGGATTCTCAAACGCGGCAAGAGCCTTATTTGATTGTCTCTCCTTTTGTTGATTACGTGAAAGTATTTGTTTTAGGAGACTTTAACATTCCCCAGTATGTTAATATGGCAGCTCTCACTGGTCAGCTAGTTGAATTAAATGCTTTCGTACATCTTCGCGATTTCAAACAATATAATAATAATATTTAACATAAACAATCGATTATTAGACTTAGTTTTTTTATGAGTTATGCACTGTTGAAAGGATGACTTAATTGTTCCTAAAGATGTCTCGCATCCTGCTTTGAATATTAATTTTCAAATATCTAATCCTCCAAGTAAACCTAATTCACTAAGTAAAAATGTACAGTATAACTTTCGTAGAGCTAATTATATGATGTTATATTAACTAATAGCTTCATGTGACTAGTAATTCACAATAATCTGGATAATATTGAAACTGCGTGCAAGTTATTTTATGAACAACTCTATGCTATGCTGGATATATGTATTCCCAAATATGTTCCAACTGCAAGAAAATACCCTACATGGTTTAACGGACATATTATTAGAGATGTTAAAAAAAAGAAAGCACGAAAAAAGTTTAGACGCAATAACGATTTAAATGCTTTCGAAGAATTTAAACAACTAAGATTGAAAATTAAAAAGGATGTAGTACATAAAGACTACGTTAGAACATTACAAGACAATATAAAAAGAAATAGTGAAACGTTTGGTCTTTGTTCATACGTAAATCAGAGCTGGAACGAATCCTCAAAAAATTGATTCGAATCACGAATCCGAATCACGAGATGTAATTCGAATCAAGGATCCTATGTCCGAATCCTTTTTGCAATAAAAAAGGATTCGAATCAAGCGATTCGAATCCATTTTTTCGGATCACGAATACGAATCACTGTCAGTGTCATACCATGGGTATTATGTATGCTTCCGAATCTAATATCAATATCAACTATGTGTCTATTATGGACTATGACTTCCATACAAATGATTGATACAAGAAGATGTTGAAAAAAATAAACTTTTTTTTTATAAATATGAACCATAAAAAAATTATAAAAAATATATTTTATTTTAATATAAGAAACAAAGTAAACAAACAATGAAATAAAAATGTCTTTTGGTTGGCCTTACATAGCACCAAAATTTCAAAGCCGTTCCTTTGAGGTGCGTCGATTATATCTGCAAATAAAAATAATCGTTAGACTGCACCAAACTAAGAAAGGCAAGTGTAAAATTTTAGGATTTTTTTTATGTTGGATATTCATTACTGTTTTGTTATGTCAAAGAAGGCAGCAGAGCACCTAGGCAATTTTGAGTTGAAACATATGCTAAATTTTTAAGGTATTTTAAAGCTATTTTTATGCTACTCGTTTTGTGCAAAAATCAAGGTGCTCTGCTAGCTTCGAACGGGGTCAGCAGAGAACCTTAGTTTTTTTTAAGTTTTTTTTCCAAATACAACGACACAATATTTTTAGGTTATTTTTAGGAGCTTAAAATATTATTTAAAAAAATAAAGGGGGCTTTGCTAGCTTCAAACAAAGCCTGCAAAGCACATCTGTTCCAACAAAGCACCCTGTATTTTTTAAAAAACACTATTTTTCCGAAAAGTTTTATAATATTTTAAGAGCCTAAAAATGGCTTAAACTTAAAAATGCAGTGTGGTTGTTTGCTCTGCTGGGTTCATTCGAAGCTAGCAGAGAACCAGAGAAATTTTTGAATAGGGTACAAAAATAGCCTTAAAATAGCCTAAAAGTATGGCATAGGTTTTAACTCATAATTGTCTTAGTGCTCTGCTGTCTTCTTTGACATTCATTTGTAGATTGTTACGTTTATCTTCTAAATAATAACAATCGGTCTTTAGTCTCAGTCTATTTCACTTCGCGACAAGTCAAAGCGTGAGTCAACCGTTCGCGCCGGCGTAGTTTAGTCTCTAAAAGGATCCGAGACTAATATTGGTGATTCGAATACGAATCCTTAAGGATTTCCTCGGCGAATCCGGATCACGGATCCTTTTTTTCTTAAAGATTCGAATACCGCTCGCGGATCCTCCCCAGCTCTGACGTAAATTTTAAAAGAAAGATGGCGGAATACATGAATTTATGACTCATGATGATTTAAATCTTTCAAACATGCAGAATATTGTAAATGGATTTGCTACTTACTTTAAAAATTTCTACAATAATTCATCAACTTTTGATGTCGACTTTGAGAGTGATTCATCAAAAATAATTTACATGTGCATATAGTGGAATTTAAAGAATATTAAAGTTAAAATCTAAATTTACGAAGAGACAAGATAATATACCATCCTTCATGCTTCGCGATTGTTCCCATGCGTTAGCTATACCTGTCACTGCGTACTGGTACATTTCCTAATGCATGGAAGAGGTCAAGAATCTGACCTGTTTTAAAAAAGGTAAAAAAAGTGTACCTATTGAAAACTATTGTCCCATCACTATTTATATGTAATTTTGCCAAAGTTTTTGAAATTTTACTATACGATAATATAATACCACATGTCAAACATAAGATAGTGGAAGAACAACAAATTTTTTGTTAGAACTGGTCAACAATAACAAATCTTTTCTCATTTACACAATACAGTTCTACAATAGTTGATGGCGGTGGTCAACTAGACGTAATATATACAGATTTTTCTAAGCCTTTCGACAAACTCGATTATAAAATATAACTTCAAAAGCTTAGCAAGTTTGGATTGTCCAAGCCTGTCATACATTTTTTTCAATCTTACTTGACAAAAAGAACCCAGTTTGATGAAGTGCATGGATTTGAGTCTGTCGATATCTTAGTTACCTCTGGCGTACCTCAAGGCTCGATTCTGGGACCGATGTCAACATTTTTATCAGGAATATATCTTACATGATTTTCTTAGATTACAAAGTAATATTAACAAAAAAAAAATAATTGGTGTTAAATAATCTTCCATTAAATTAAAAAAATATAATATAGTGTCATATACCAAAAAAGGTTTTCCAATTCTCTATAACTACTGTTTGGATGGTGTTATAGATCTTGGGGTAAAGTTCGATAGAAAACTTTAATGACGTGGTAAAAGCATTTAGAAATTTGGGATTTATCATTAGGCATGCAGTTGACCTCAATTCTATCGAAACCATTAATATATTGTAGGTACAATGCTTAAAATGTATTTACTACCAAATTGATTGTTTCGAGTTATTAGAACAACTTGTATTTAAAGTGCCAAGAATTGGGGTCTATTCTGTAAAAATTCCTTTATATTTAAAGGCCTTTAAAATATTGGCGGCCTTTAAAAGTATATTTGTATTCGTTAATTTACTTCTATCATTATTTAAACAGATTTTTTTAAGATAGTCCTCTAATGTATTTTAAAGATCCGTTTAAATAGTGACCGAATTAAAGAAGAAAATATTTTTAAAGGCCGTTAAATATAAAGGAATTTTTACAGAATAGACCCCATTGAATCTTGAAACAAATTAATCTTTTATCTCTCGCTATCTCGGACAAATTTATTAAAAAACTTTCCGTTGTATTTTATGTGTGAAAACTGCAACAACCTGCAAGGTAGAATTGATTTATTTTCTTGTAAACTTTCGCAGGCCAAAAAATTGTAAAGCGTTACTATTTGCCTGTATATAGCCATTAATTTATTTAATTTTTGTCATATTGTGTAATTTTTGTTATATTGTTTAATTTTTGTTATATTGTGTAATTTATGTTACATCCAAATTATATCTTACTGTGCAATATGTTATAGTTACTTTTGTAATGGGCCATGTTCACATGTGAGATATGCTGTTTTATAAATTATAGTGTAATAGTTAGTCGCTATACAAGTTATTCTAAATAGTCAGTTCGTTAAAAAAGCCAAAAGTTTTTAAATTAAGCCCAATTGAAATTTAAAATTTGAAATTATACGTCATCGGGAATAGACCAATCAGCTTGTGTCGAAGTTTTTTTTGTTATACAAACTAAGCCAACGAACAAACCGACACACAGAATGTCGAAGTGAACGCACATCTAAGTGACATTAAAATTGACACCACCTAACACCTAACCTTAGTTTTTTGTTTTGGTTTAATTTTATTATTAATATAAATCAGCTGGATTTATAAAAGTTAAATCAAGTGTTTTACCCATTGTAAACGAAAATATGATTACCGAGATGATTACTGCATTTTTTAACAATACTCAGTTTACAAAAGTCAGAAACGTAAGACTTTGTTTTAATAGTAGGTAGTTACAGTTTATATGGAGCAAGTAAAACATAATATTTATCTCAGGTTTTATTTTTAGATCTGCCAAGCAAGAATATGGGGATAATTTCTTTTTCCATAAGAGAGAAGGAGACAAATTACACCTAAACATAAAGTACGGCAAAAACCTTCTGATGTGGTTGTTGTAATTAACAAAAATGAAATTTTTAGTGCACAATATGCTTAGGATATGCTGCATGTCAAGGTTTGTAATATTTATTATGCCTTTTTGTTTTTATATTACATATAATAAACAGTGTATAAGGCCCTTTATTCCTATAAATATTTTTTTTCTAATTTTGACATATAGACATTTTTTGTAATCGCAGCAAGTGTTAAAATAATCTAGAAACAGATTTTGTTAGTGAACCTAGTAATAATTATGATACCAAAGAATGCTGCAGAGCACCTATGAAATTTTGAGTTAAAAAATATGCCATATTTTTAGGCTATTTTTATACCCTTTCCAAAAATTTTATGCTCCTCGTTTTTTGCAAAACTTAAAATGCTCTATAGCTTCGAACGAAGTCAGCAAAGAAGTGAGGAACCATCTGTAACATCTACTCAGTGTTATTGGAAAGGCTCTAATTTATCAAAATGCGTAAATATTGATGTACACTTGGCTAGATTGTTAAAGAAACCTCTTCATCCACTACAGGAAAATAAATCAGTACTTTTATATTCTTAGGATTTGTATATATATTTTTTATTTGTAAATAAATTGTTTTTTACTTCATTTTTCTCATTTTTTATTAAAAGGTTAATAAATAAAATAATTGAAGAGTTTTTATTAAAAATCACCAATGTTAATAATAATAACTTAAGTCAATATTATTCTTTCTCCTTTTTTAAAGCTACTATCAATAAAGGTATTACTTTAGCTTGACCTAGGATCAATTTTTAAATTTTGTGATATATTTGGTTCGACAGAAAAAAATTATAACCCTTTGACATTGGTTGTTTTTACTTAGATTTTCATAAAAAATAAACGGAACTGCAAACATGTTTTACTATCGTAATAACGAATAGCAACATAAATTTTTTTTTTTTCACATTTATCACTGTTGTCATTTTCATAAAGGATTGATAAGAAGGCACACTTTCTGGTTTTTTGAAAAAGGTGGCAAGAATTGTGATATTTTTAAATTTATCACCAGTGATACCACATGTAGTTACCCGATTTATTGGAATATATATACTTTGCTACCACATTCAACTGAACTTGGTTGTTTTTAATATTTATTACTGTGACATAGGCGTTTTTGTCAAAATGTTTCATTTTAAACGGCTGTAAATAGATGCCTTTGTTTTGGTAGTTTTAAAAAAAATCTATCCATATACAGGTACTCATTCCTCTTTGATTTGTTCGAAAAGTTAAAATTTTATAAAAAATTACATTGGCTGTTTAAAAACTCATTATAATCCCTGAAATGTGATAATTAGGTAAATTAAATTAAAAAAACAAACAAAAAAAATTTATTAAATTAATATTTACTCTTACAAAATAGGTTCTTGTAAGTTAACAAGCAATTATGCAGATATTACTAAGTAAATGTACTTGCTTAAAATTCACACACGAATGTGGTTTTAGCATGTTAAATTAACTAACCCTTCTTATAACTCTTTCCACATGTATTCTTAGAGATGCTATTCTTTTACTTAATTGTACATCTTCTGGAGAACTTTTTTCATTCTGTGATACACTAGGTGTGGCTTTACTAAAGTGCATCCCATGTTTTCAAGTAGCTGAATATTTTGAAACCCCTATCTGCCATTATATGGGATCCAGGAACCAGTTTGTTTAAATACCCACATTTTTCTATTATTTTTTTATCACTAGTTCTTCCACAAAATGATGAATAAATTCGGTATCTTCAAAACTTTCAGGAGATTATGCATTTTCTTCCAGAAGGGTTTTTAGGTTATACACCTAAGAATTTATAGTAGCCTCATTTTCAATTTCCTGAAGGGGACAATTAGCAGAAATTGCTGCTACATCTTGATAATCCGGTGTATTTTTATTAAAAAGTTTACGAGAAACATCGCTAGTAGAAGGTTGATTTTCTTCTTTCCAAATTTCTAGAAACACTAATAAATATTTTTGAAGATGAATGTGAATAATTATCACATTCTGGAACAAAACACTTTTTCGTAGTCATAATATTTATAAAAAGTACAAAACATGGAGGAAAGATACAAAATTAAACACTCAAATTCCAAATAAATTCTTGATCGAGACACTATGATGACAGATGCCATACACAGTGCTGCCATTTTGCCATTTTCTGAATTATTAAGTGACTTTTAAAACAATGAAACTTTAAATATGGTAAAAGTTTAAATAGAAATAATACTTTCAAAAAACATTTGATATTATATATTTAAAAAATATTTGTTTAACGATGTTTTAGAAGTCTAAAAGTAAGGAGTACACAAACGAACGTACATCACTTCTCGTAAACCTTCTAGCCGGCAACGTTGTGCGCTAGCTCCTATTGGTCTATTCCCGGTGACGTCATAAATTTTAAAAAAATTCATAACTCCGGCAAATGAATAGATAAAAAAAAATAAAAAAATGTAGTTTTATTTTTAACTCTACTATTCATAAAAAAAATTTCAAAATTTTTGAACATGCCCCATTACAAATATTCTTTTGTCCTGCACTATAACTAGACATTTAGCCTGTAGAGCAGTGTATTTAATAAATAACATAAAAAAATTAAATTTATATTTTTATGTTATTTATGTAATTTTTAAATAATTTGTATTATAAAATTTAGCTAGAACTTGATAATAGTCAGCTATTTTTGTTGGGACTAAATCTCGAGTATATTTTAATAAAAATTTGATAAGACACAATTTTGGCATTAATATTCTAATTTGGGGATGGGTAGCTCAGTGGTAGAGTCTCTGCCTGTAGATCCAAGGGTCCCAGGTTCGAATTCCACTGTTGGCCGGGATTTTTTTATTTAATTAAATTATTTAAAATTAATTCTGATGCCTTGGCAGGATTCCCTACTCGACCATTCACTGTTGGGTTCTAATTAACAGTGCTGTTCCTAAATTGGCGCTGGGAAACAATCACAAAGCCTACACAGAACACGAGGCTAATAACCTTAGTAGTTGATGCCGATGACACCAAATAAAAGAAATAATAATCTGATTAGATAGCTTTAGCTCGAGGGCCTTTAATCAATTGATTATTAGTTATCATTTTTCATCACATTAAATATCTTTCCATTATAATTCTGGAAGCTATTGAATTCCTGAACTCTGCCGGTAGCTCGCAAATCGTAAAAACATCAATTTGAATAACAATTTCGAGAGAAATATGAGCCAGCGTGAGAGCAACAAAAACCGAAATGAAAGTATTAATAGATCCTTGGAGCGGAAGCGGGCGGCGTTCTCCCCTTCAATCCCAATAAGGCCTTTATTAATTGAAACGAGTCAAAAACAATAGCCATTGTGCCGGATGCGGTAAAAATCAATCAGTGTACACAGTGTGTATTTGCAAAAACGGCGTTAATCGCATTACTAATAGTCCAACGGTGAAGGGCCCCGAAGGGATCTGCTGGTGCTGGTGTACGGATCGGCCCTCGCAGGACGAGATCCTGCAAGTGACAGCTTTTATAAGGGTGTCGGATCCTTGCCGCGGCACATGGGCGCCCGTTACGTAAGCGCGAGGGGCGAGAATCCGGAACAAAGCCCTCGGGGGTCTTTGGAATTAAGGAGGATCTTTGTCGGCTCGGATGGATTTGTTAGTCTATAAATATGTTTTTCGGTAATCGGAAAAGGTCCCGATTTATATATTTTACGTTTCAAATAATACAATCAACGCTAATTTAATTCAAACATACGATAACGGTGCTTGTTTCATTTTCAACAGTTGTATACCAATAGCTGAATATACATGAATAATAATAATAATAATAATAATAATAATAAATACGTCGATATGAACTTTTGAAGCAAAAGTAATGCAATAATGACGTCATAATTTGACACGTAAACACAGTCGTTGCGATTAAAATAAACCAATTTATATCATTAATGCACTCCGAGTTTTTATTATTAATTATTAAATAAATAGAAGGTTTACACGTCGATTCTATACCTCTATTGTTTTACCATAGCTTGTTTTACTTTCTATTTATCTTTAGTGTTTACATTGATTTATGATTCTCATTTTAAATCTAGGAATATTTGGGAATTTTCCTTTTCATATGAAATTTTATGTCGTCGACACTGGAAATGTCAGATGTCATTGTCCAAGCTTTGCCGTTCTTGTTTTCCTTTACATTTTTTGCAACATTCCCCATAACTAATATTTTATCGTTTGATTTTGCAAGTTTTTTGAAGGTAAGTAGTCAAGAAATTTAGTGCGATTATAATTGTTTATTTTTAGTATGTTTATAGGAATTTAATACGCCGACAAGCACAACAGTGAAATATCATTGATCTATGACTGACATCCCGAAAGCAGGAACTTCTTATAAACAACAAGAAACTTTTAACAAGAGCGTAAAGGCCGATTTATAAACTTGCAGTTACAGTTACCGCTCGCAGTTTCAGTTCCCGTTGGAAGTTAAAAATATATTTTCACATTTGCGCACTTATATTCTCTGTTACTGTCACCGTTCACTGTAGTACATGGCGTTTTCTGAGGAGATGCTAAATGCCACTGGTGGCTCCATATAATGCGCATGCTTGCTAAATTGTCATAAGAATGATGTAAATATACGCGGCAAAGTTTAAAAACATGTAAAAGGAATCTTTTTACGTATTTCAATAATTGTCAAATACAAAAATGAAGGGACTTTTAAAAACTGTTAATACAGTAAGTAAGGATATTAAAAATAGGTGTTTAAATAGTTTTTTAATGTATTTAAATAATGGAGGGCGTTTTAAAAATTATGAATGCAGTAAATAGAATATTCAAAATAAGTTATTAAAATGTTTTTAATATAAATAACTGGTATTTCGAATTTTTTCTTAATAAAACGAATAATGTGATTTTAATTTAATATTTTTACAGATAAACTTAATGTTTCTTTAATCATATTCGTAGTAGATAAGCCAGATTTGTGGTTATCCGACAAGGCCAATAATGATCATAATGTTTTGTTTAGGAAAATAAATAAAACACAAAAATATGGTGTACCTTATGTACCTATATTTTATATATCTATATCATATATAGGTAGATATATAAAAATAATAATATAATTACTGAAAATAAAAATAATATTAAAAAAACATAAATAAAGTAGTGTATTATTGAAATAAAATGAAAAATAAGTTGTTCATAATAGGTAAGTATATCTATTCCACCTATATATGCCTACGAATGATGTCAAAACAATGACTAATTATAATTACAAATATAGGACAAAATAATTCAAAATATAATTCCAGCTAATGACTTCTACATTTATATACTAATTGCAAATCCAATATTTACTATAATATAGATCAGGATTCTGTGGACTTTAAAACTTCCATTATTACCACCTTATTACATAATACATAGGTGTGCAGATTTTTAAAAAATCGTTTTTCTTTTTTATTACTGTGGTGGAAATTTTTCTTATGAACACCTTCCCCTTATGGTTGGCATCTAGTGTGAGGCTCACGCTTGCTTTGTTTAGAGCACATGTCACTAAAAACAGCACATATATCCTATTGTTCCACCCTGAAATTGCCTGTAATTACAACTGTTATACCAAGAATTTAATTCTTCTGCAATCTGAACAAAAATAAACCTAACAGTAGAAAGTTTAGAATTTGCTTATTCTCTTTATCAATTTTTGAGTTATCGTGGATGCAGATAGACAATATCGCAAAAATGATCAAAACGGGGAACAATATTTTTATTGGGAGCTTTATTGCTGCTGTTCTTGAAGACAATCATATTTCTGTTCGTGCCGTTCGCATATTAACCAATCAAAAGCCTGGACATTTGAAAAACACAAAAGTATTCCAAGAATATCTACATAGAGATGTTTGTCCATTTTACTTAGTTAAAAAAGCCTCTAAATAAATACTCAAAATGAAAATCGCGCAATAATCAGATTTTTCTTATTTTCTTCCTACTTTGATTTATTTGGGCTAAATCGATTAGTTTATCTATCCAGCATAAACGGCGCTTTAACGTTTACGTCAGCATTATAAATTATGAATATCAACGGCGACTGCAACTTCAAACAAAAACGGGAATGGTAACAGCGATGGAAACTGCAAATTTATAAATCGACCTTAAAAAGGGCGACTCCTCAGAAAAAAATTAAACTCTTTTTTCTAATTAGAAAACATATTGTACCAAAGGTGTGATTTTTTATATTGTAAATATGCGTTATTAGCTAGTCCAATTTTGTTTTTATAATTAAAATAGACATTAATATAAACATAAATTTAAGGATTTTAAAACAAAACCGTTTATACAAATAATTTAAACATAATATTTGACAAATCATTTAAAATTGGAAAAACACATGTGGTAGCTGCTTTTAAAGTTAATCTGCTAACTGTCTCACAAATATTATTAATAAAAAGATGTAAAACAAAGTTTAGAAGTTCAAAAGTTTAAAGTTAGGACAATAACTTGTTATTCTGTATAAACAGGTACATTGAAATTAATTGATAACTTTTATGTTAATGATATTAATGTAATTCGTGATGATGAGGTAGAACCAAAAAAAAAATCAGTCATTAAAAATATTATTTTCAATTGACGATGTCGAATTCGTTATGGATGACAAATCTATTGGTAACTACTGCTTTGTCCAACATACTTATGTCACAGTTTATTGCTAAAGAATCAGTTAGTTATGATTTGATTATGTATGCGCCAGGGATACAAATCCGAGTTGCGCAGTGTATAAACTGTAACATTGAGATCAAAAGTGCCGACGCAGAGTGAGCGAACTGATTCTTTAGCTATAAACTGTGCTTATGTTTTATCATAAGTAAATGTGATAGTTTTGTGACAATGTTATAAGTACATTTCTTTTACTCCAAACATTTTTTTCTTCAAATGTCAATAATTGTCTTTCAGAATTATTAAAAATCTTATCTTCACCAGCTTGGGTGTAAAATAACTTTTCCTTTTACCGATGTATACTTAGTAAAAATAATAATGTTTATTTTCTTTAATCTGATTTGGAAATTACTAAATTTAATATTTTTGAGAAGTATTTCTACATTAACTAAACTTAATCGTGTTACTGCATATTTTTTGCATTTTAAAAGTAAACACCAGGGTCATCTAAGCGCAACTGAACTTCACAATTATCTTATGACGTTGATAAAAATCACTCAAGCACAGTCATTTCTAGAAGAACTTAAGCAGAAAAATAAACCATTTCACGTTAAAAGTAAATTATTACCATTATCCTGCTTTTTAGATGATTATGACATAATTAAAACACAATTAAAAAATGCAACAATTCCATTTAGTTAGAAACATCCTATTCTTCTTCTATCATCTCACAGACTAACCGAATTAATCATTCGTAATGAACACATTTCCGTATTATATGCTGGTCATTACACAGTACTTGCATCACTTAGATCAAAATATTAGCCTCTTTCAGCAAGAAATGCCATACGAACAGTTATTCACAAATGTCTGATCTGTTCAATATTAAAACCAATTGCACAATTTTCAGTAGTGGGAGATTTACCTCAATAGAGTGTCAACCAATATCGTCCATTTTTAAAGGTAGACATTAATTATGTAGGTTCAGTTTCAATTCGAGAAAGTTGTAGAAGTGGAAGAGTTAATACATACTTGTGCCATATAGTAATATTTGTTGGCCTATCCACCAAGGCAGTTCACATGAAACTTGTTTCTGGCCTAACTAAAGCATTTTTGTCATCTCTAAAACGTTTTTTGACTCGGCGTGGAAAATGCACAGATATTTTTTCTGACAATGCTACCAACTTCGTCAAGGCTAATAAAACTTTAAAAGAACTAAGAACAAAATTAGAGTAAAATTGCAGATTATTCATCAAATAAAACCATAACTTGGCATTTTATTCCATCAAGATCACCAACGTTTAAGGGATTGTGGGAGACGATCGTAAAGTCCTTAAAGTATCATTTAAGAGGAACCACAGGAAATGCAGTTTTTACTTACGAAGAGTACCTTACACTTTTAATTAAATCAGAAGGGATCATAAACTCCATGCCACTCACTGTCCGAGATCCCTTACGATTTTCAAGTTCTTACTCCAGCACATTTTCTGATTGGGAAGGTTCTTACAAGCAGTTTAGAACCCAATTACAAAGATATCCCCAATCAATCGTTTAGATCGCTGGAACCACATCCGATATCTCTATCAACATCTGTGGAAAAGATGGTCTTCTGAATATCTCTTATCTTCAAAATCGATCCAGGTGAAAATCCCAAACGCCAAATCTTTAACGAAATAATTGGTCTCTTAAAGGAAGATAATCATATCCTTCCTTTCCATTGGGAAATGGGTAGAATTGTAGATTTGCATCCAGGCACTGACAAGATAGTTCGAGTCCTTTCAGTTAAAACTGAAGATGGACTTTACAAACGTGTAGTTAATAAAGTGTGTCTATTGCCGATCAACACTTTTAGATATTTAGGCTAATAAAATATTCAATGGTTTTATATCTTAAGACTTTATGTAAAATAATGTATTATTTTCTTTTGTAACACTTTTGTTATTTTGAGGTATTGAAAGTTAATTCTTTCATGTATGTTGCAGATTTGTTATTTTTTTACCCCTATACTTGTTCCGCCATTAACATAGATATTTTCATGGATATACAATTTATTAATTTGTCAAATAAACATTCAATACAAAAAAATATATTTTTTCTTTTTTCAATATACAGTCGAGTCAAAACTACAATTTAGGTTAAAACACATTCATCCATATTTTCATATTATTTTGTAATGGAATAGTTAAATCTGTTGGTACAAAAGGTTATAAACCAAGCAATAAACATAAAAATCAAATATTTTTTCTTTTTCCTGTTAACAAAATATGCCAATGTATAATAATAAACGTTCTTTTCTAAGTTAAATTGGCGGGGTTGGTTGAAGTTTAGCCATTGCTTTGTAGCTTAGATTGCTTGCTTGTTTGCTTGTCTGCTTGTAGGTAACTCTTTCTGCATGCCAATGGAGAAATACAATCATCGAGTGTCTGCCTCCTCAAGGCACCGCTGGATATGTTAATATTGCTGCTCTATAAACAGCTCTATTAACTAACTAAATGGCACTCCATCAATAACCCAAGCTGAGATGTAAGACAATGTGCTGAAGGCTGAAGGGCCGCTGAGAAAGCGGTTGCGAACGTTCCTCTGGAAGCACTTGGCGAAACCCCCTTGTATCTAGCCTTACCTGGTTATGCGGGGCTCTGATCGGTTAGACATTTAGCTACTCGACGGGACCAATCTGGATCAAACAAACCCAACAACAACCGCAGACAGGAAACTCCCAGAAGGAGAAAACCTTTCACACCAAATAACAACAGAGGTAATGGAAACCGAAGCGATTCCAGAAAAATTAACTTCGTCTCCATCAACCTCTGAATAACGCCCTAAAGCGGAACAACCTTCGGAGGCAAGTATCAGTTCCACAAACCCCAAGGAAGAAACTAGCCTGAAACGAGTTGCCTCAAAACTCAACAGGACTCACCTGGAGCCGCATGAGCCACTCTCAGGCGCCCAAAAGAGAAAATTGGCAATTTAAAAAGCTAGGGCTGAAGGAAAACCAATCAGACCCAGAGCTAAGAGAAGGACGGAGAAGAAAAGAGCCAACCGAACTCCAAATCAAACTCCCCAACTCAAACGGGGCCGCCTCCAAAGTGACAGTCCGTCTTCAACGGAGGCTACGGCAAGAAACCAAAAATTGGGTCTGATAGAGCAAGGGCAACCACATCTGCAGCAATTAACACCGATTAAACTTTGTTTATCCTTCTTTCTGTTCTTTCAATATTAATTTTAAAGTTGATTGAACAGAATCGTCAAACATTTCCTTAAAAACTGGAAGGAAGGCAGAGCGATTTCTTCTTTTAATATTTATTTTCACTTGAGATATTTGCAAGACAAAAAAAAAGGAAAATAAAAACATTCAGTCGAAAAATAAATCTATGTTAACTCTAGGCAAATAATCATCTTCTTCAAAATGCTGGGAACAAACTGTTAAATTTCGGTATCTAAATCGGTATTAGGGTCTTGTGGATATGTGTTTATTAAATTTCTACAATGCTGACTTTATTCTAAAGAATCATTGAAACACATAATTTTATCGACATCGGGTATTTTAGTCAGGAATGAGAATTTGTCTGCTATTTATTTGTATACCTCCCCCCTTCTTCGCATTTCTACATTTTATTTCTCAATGTCGCCATAAAACTCATGATTTTAAATTGTTCTCTCGGGCTGAGACTTACTTTAGGAACTAGACCATCACTGAGTATTTTCTTCCTTCGTCTAAGACGGATTTCTTTAAATTTCACGTTCTAGTCATTTTTAAACGCGCGGATTCTCAAACAGCCTTACCTTTCATGTGCTAGCAAATTTTTTTTTGGTGCTGTTTCTGGTGACCCCCAAGACGTGATGCCCTATGGAATTGCTTAATTTGCTTATGGGCCAATCCGGTACTGACCTACCTGCATTGTTAAACATACTGGACCATCCGTTATTCTATTATGCTTCATAATTTAAGCATTGTATAATTTAATGAAGGTACTGTGTACTGTCATAGCAGAAATATTTTTTTAAGCGAAAATTTTAGTTTAAATAAGATAATCTACATCAATAAATTCATTCGCGTTGTTATCATCGACAGAAATATCAAATATTCCCAACTAACCAAACCAACGATTCTTTACAATACGCCCGAACCATCGTATTATTCATTTTAATTGATACACTTTTAACAAGCGTATCATTATGACTATTATACCGGAGATGATAGATCGATTGAAGTTGCGCACCTTTGCAATCGATCCTACTGATTATTGTCGATGCCCATTGTCGATAGCAGACGCTACAAAAGGCTGATGACAAATCAGTTTCTATTCAAGTGATTGATGGTTACGAAGAGGAATAGCAAAAATAAATTCTTGAACGTTTGGATGCAGCGAAACGGCGTTACGTTTTGTTATTGGCATATATCGATTTGAGGGAATGTGCAATGTGTGTGAGTTTTGGGTTATTGCGTTTTTTTTTTCAATATGGGGAGTTCTATGACGATAGGTAATAATGATTCTTGTCGGTACAATATTTTATAGAGGACTAACTATACGAGGGTTGTTTTGAAAACATTTAGTTGCCTTAAAAAAAAACTTACGGATTTTTTACCACTTTTGCTACAATATGTATCAGGTTTATCATGCAGGAAACAATATTATTAGACCATGCAATGTGATTGTGGATGTAACATAACGGCACTGGATAAAATTAAGTTGAATCGTTTAAGCTCCGTTAAAAATATAAAATTTGTTGGTATGGTTGGTTATAAAAATTTAAATAATTTATATGTTTCAGTGAAAACTAGATAGTGTAGAAATAAGTGAGTAAAAATATTAATTTAAATTTTTACTTTATAAGCTATTTTGCCTCCTTTCGTTTTGCCATATTCTATAGGAACCTAAGTGAACTATCATATTAAAATCGTATTTTTTTTGTTTGTGTGATGTTTACGTTTAATACTCGGCCATAAGCGGAAACATAAATGATTCTACAAAATGTTCCACGTGTTAATTTAATAAGAATAAGGGATTAGTCGGGAACGAAGGGATATTATGTTTAAAATGGTTTCACTACTCTTGTATAGGACTAACCAATGTGGATTTTTCAATACTTACTAGAAGTAAAAATCTGGTTTTTCTTTACGATTTCTGCAAAAAACGTACGTATATGCGAAAAAATGCATGCAAGGGTGATACCGATCAGTTAACCTTGATTAATGATTCCGTAAATATAGTGAAGGACCTAATTCAGAGAAAGATAAATTATTCATTCCTATTTAAAGATGAAATCGTAGATGCAGTAAAATTGGAACTAAATCAAAATATTTTACAGAAGGTATAAACTAATGTTCCAACTGGTACTAGTGCTCCTTCCATCAGTACTTCTCCTACTTTGTTTTCCGTATCTCTTTTACAACATTCTTACTATATATACCATTCTTACTATATAATTATACCAAAGAATAAAAAAGATTCTCTTGCTACCAAAAATGAAACTTTCATGGGACGGCGGCAATGTATTTTGCTCAGCGTGCTCAATATTTGTAAGTACCAATAATTATATACAGTATGGTTCAAATAAAAGGAATCAATTCATTATAATGGAAGTAGCTGGTTTTTCGAAAAAATGCTCGAACAGGTCAATTTTGTTTACTCAAAGCGCAATTTTTTAAATAGAATTCAATTTTCCCCCACTTCCCATTTTTGGGCAGTGACGTCATTGACAATTTTTTTAAATGGTAACCTCAATTTTTTTTTCTTGATTTTGATAGATCTTGCAATTTCCTACTCGGAAACATAATATTTGAAATATCTTACATAACAATTTTTTTGAATAGAAGACATTTAAAAATCAGACGCATAAATTTTATTTTATTTTGAGAACACAATAAATGAATAAAAGATAATTATTTGTAATTAAATGCTTAATCTAACAAAATAATAATAAAAATAATAATAATAATAAAAAGAATTTGTGAAATTGTCATTAAAGCACTTAATTACAAATAATTATCTTTTATTAATTTATTGTGTTTCAAAATAACATAAAATTTATGTATCTGATCTTTAAATGAATTTTTTTCAAAAAAAATTGTTATGTCGGATATTTCAAATATTATGTTTCCGAGTAGGAAATTGCAAGATCTATCAAATATAAGAAAAAAAAATTGGGGTTGCTATTTAAAAAAATTGTCAATGACGTCACTGCCCAAAAATGGGAAGTGGGGGAAAATTGAATTCTATTTAAAAAATTGCGCTTTAAGTAAACAAAATTGACCTGTCCGAGCATTTTTTCGAAAAACCAGCTACTTCCATTATAATGAATTTATTCCTTTCATTTGAACCATACTGTATATACTTTTTACCTACCTTCATAATAATTTAATTTCCATTTAATTTATAATACCTAAATATTTCTTGTTTAAAAATTGCTACATATATTTAATTTCTCATTGCATGTCCTAACAAGCCAACCATTTAACTAGTGTTTCTCTGTTGTTTAAGATCCACGCCGACAAAAAGTTCATCGTGGATCAACATGTAAAAACATATTTCAGCATTTCGAAAATTGCAAGAAGGCGCAAGACCACAGCACTTTAAAAAATTGTGTTCAACAAAGTTCGCAGAAAAACAATCAAACGCAGTTTAACAAAGATTTGTGCAAAACAATGGTTTGAGCAAATATAAATAAATTAAATAATGTAAATTTAAAGTAATTTTTGCAAAATGTTATCGTTAGGGTCTTCACCGACAATGAAACGCAGTTTAAGAGCGTGCGAAACAAAAACTCTTTAAATGCACACTTCTTGATATTAAAAACACACATGTCAAACAAAAATATCTCCTGGACAATTTTTTTTATAGCCCAAACCTTTATATAAATTTTTTGTAAACTACGACAACAGTAGAACTAATATAAATTGATATTACTTTGAAAAAAATACTCGTGCCACTCGGGGACTGCCGCGGTAAAGCTATTACATAGCATTTTTTTATCAATTTATGCAATTAAAATATTATTTATCTACTCCTATTAATTTATATATTAATTATTCAACTGATTTTGAGCAATTAATAGAATCAATAAACAAATAGCGTGAGTTTTAATAGTGATAACTCACGCTGGGCTCCTACGATAATTCGGCATATAAAATAAATAGTGTGCGCAGTAAATTCATGGTAATTTTAAAGTCGATAAATGTTCCATTGGCATAAAATGATAGAAAGATTTTTTAACAACAGGAAAGAAATGAATAATAATTAAAAGATTTGAAAATTATTAAATTGTCAACGCCTATCAGTAGGCGGAACAGTCAATTATTACATTGAGAGAAGTACTGTCATTTGATATTTTAACAAGATAATTTTGACGTTTTCAAATCAATTTTTAATAATAGTGCTAAAAAAAGATGAATTTAGATAGTGAAGATGAGTTATTATGTACACTTCCAGAAATAAGAGAGATAGCTAATAATGCAATACAGAATTTATTACCAAAAAATCAAAAAACAAGTATAAAGGTGTACAGGGTGGGCCACTTAAAAGTTCCACCCCCCCTTATCTTCGGTATTCATTGAGATATCGAAATAATTTTTTTCTTGTTTGAAAGACTAGAACAAATACTTTCTTACGATGAATTCAATTATTCTGTGACGTCATGGCTTACTTCCGGTTTTTCCGGAAATAACAGAAAATCGTAATTTATTTTTTATTTTTAAATTGAAACCCACTTTTTTTTGTAAATTTGGATTTCTGGGACATTTTTGTATAATAATCGTGTTTTGAAAATTTTCTGACAGCTTTCAAAATGGCCGCCATATGGGATAATATTTGTTCTAAACATGTTACTATTAATTCGTTTATGAAAAAAAATATAAGAATGTATGATCTTTATAAAATCTTTGTTATCTTTAAAATACCCATTGAGACCCATTTATCATATACCAGTGGCGTATCTAAGCATTTTTAATATTAGCAAACCGTTCAATAATTTCATCCGCTTTTATCTTCGTTGTTAATTGAGATATCGGAATGAAAACTTTTTTGTTTAAAAGCTTATAATAGATACTTTTATATACTATATTCAATTGGTCCATGACGCTATGGCTTACTTTGGATTTTTCCGGATATAACTTAAAATCGCAATTTATTTTTTAATTTAAAATCGAAACCTCTTTTTTGTTGAAAATTTGAATTACTGGGACAATATTGTACAAGAAGCGTATAATAAAATTTTACTGTGTCAGCTGTCAAAATGGCCGTCATATTGGATAATATTTTTTCTAAACATGTTACTATTAATTCGTTTATGGAAAAATATATGGGAATGTATGATCTTTATAAAATCATTGTAAGCTTCAAAATTCCTATTAAGACTCATTTACAGTACATCAGTAACGTATCTAAGCATTTTTATTATTAGCAAACCGTTTAATAATTCCATACGCTTTTATCTTCGTTGTAAATTGAAATATTGGAACGAAAACTTTTTTGTTTAAAAGCTTGGAACAAATACTATCATATAGTTCGGTTAAAATCTAGATAAAAAGAGACACATGATGTGTTAATAACTATTTCGTCATACTGTACTATTATCTTACCATAATATGAGCGAAATTGATATCGAAAAGGTGCATTTAACGGCCGCCGGCCGTTAAATAAAATAACGGCCGCGCACCACCTACAACAATCACAACAATCTAAAGTTGCCTAGCAACCACATCAATATACTATACAAACATTGTAAGTTTGACAGTACTGTTTCTTGTTGAGTGATTATAGAGCGGAAAAGATCAAAGATGGAAGAAATTTTCGAAAACGATATTCCCTCCGATGTACTGGAAGAAGCAGCTGCGGCAACCAAAAATTTATTTCCGAGTACAACCCAACAAAGATATCAGCAGGAATACGACAACTTCGTGAAGTGGCGTCAGAATAAAAACATACATAGTGTAAGTGAAGAAGTACTGCTAGCTTATGCAAAAGGAATGTCTGAAACGTATTCTCCTACATCACTGTGGACAAAAATATCAATGCTGAAACTTGCATTAAGAATACATGAAAACATTGACATATCAAGGTAAATTACTATACTATCCGCCAACATTGAACTAACTATATACTCATCGAAATTATGTTTGTTTGTAGATTCGGTAAACTATTCTTGTTCCTGAGGCGCAAAAATGAAGGTTATACCCCAAAGAAAGCCAACACGGAAAAAAATGTGACTAGAAAATTTTACTACAATGTTGTAGTAGTAGACTTGTAGAAAAACACTTAACAATTTGTAGAAAATTTTACTACAATTTCTAGTTAAAAACTATTCATTATTGTAGCAATTGAATTGTCGAATAAAATGCTACAACAATAGGAAAGAATTCCACAATGTTTAGTATATTTTACTATTGTTTGTAGAAGTAGAAATTTATTACAATTATCGTAATTACTACTACTAACTTCTGAAAAAATTTGTACAAATATTAATAATTATCTCTACAAAAAATAGTAATTTTCTCTACAAAAAATAGTAATAATTTACATTCCTTCTTATGAAAAATATTCAATTTTGTTCAAAAATATTCTATAATATTGTAGAAATTCTAAGTCATGTGAACAAAACAGAATTCTGCTATTGGCCAACGTTTTCTGACGTCGATCATAAATGGCCAGACAGCAGTAGCCGTTCGCCATGTTCACATAACAAAGCATGGTACATATACGAGTACCTATAACACATTATTATATTATAAGCACCGATACGTTTGAGAAAATTTTAATAATAAATTCTATTGGTGGTAAGTACATTTATTGTTTTTGAATAATTTACCTTTAGATAACTAATTTAAATAACCTTAGTAGATTATTTTAAAAAAAATAGTTGTGGCCAACGATCGAATGTTGTGCCCAAGATCGAATTTTGTGCCAAATTCAATGATTTTTTTTGTCTTATTTGTGACATACCTACTTTCTCATTTTTGTTAGTTATCTGACTTAGTTATTTAATATCCAAATCAGTGTAAAGGTGATAAATATCCCCGTTTTAAGGTTATGAACAGTTCAATTGTTATTAATTTTTATTTCATATTTTTCAGGTGCTGAAAAGCCAACTGAGACTGAGGGTGCTATTATTACTGTTATTTATTACATAATGTAATTAAGACTTTGTATCTTTTATATTAAAACAATAAATTGAATATTTTATTAAGGAACATTTTTTTCTAGGTTATAATTATAATAATTATGGAATACTACTACAAGTTTTATTAAAAATTACTACAATTTGTATGAATTTTTACTATTTATTGTGTATTTATTTTCATAATACGCAATACATTTTTAATATAAATTCATACAATGAATAGCAAAAATTATAACAATTTGTAGAACAATTCTTATGATGCATTTGGATATTTTTACTAAATATTGTAGATAATAACTCTACAATACATTCTCCACAAATATTTGGAAATTTTTACTACAAATTGTCCCTGTCCCTATATGTACTATTTATTGTAGAGAAAAAATCTATAATTGTAGAAATTTCTTCTACAATTTTTTTCCGTGAATGTTCTATCGGAAAATGATATACTTAAATTTTTGCTGGACGCGGATGATCATACCTGGCTATTGGAAAAGGTTGTGTTAGTGCTCGGTATTCTAGGAGCTTGCAGGAGAAGTGAACTTACGTCTCTCACCATTAACAGTTTCGAAGATACAGAGAAAAACATTCTCGTATCACTAAAAAATACTAAGAATAAAAAAGACAGAAATTTTCTTATCCCAAAAACAGGACTTCCATTTGATGCATATGGTTTATACAAGAAATACAGTAATCTGCGTCCTCCTAGTTTCAAAAATCAGAGATTTTTCGTTGGTTATAGGAATGGCAAATGTGTGCAGCAAGTCGTCGGCATACATACCATCGGAAGCGTTCCTAAGAAAATTGCCACCTTTTTAAAACTTGAAAATCCCGAACTTTATACAGGACATTCATTTCGTAGAACATCAGCAACTATGCTCGTAGAAAATGGTGGTGACTTACTGTCATTAAAAGAACTGGGAGGATGGGAATCATCAACGGTGGCGGAAACTTACATAGAAAAATCGGTTTCTAAAAGAATGAAAATAACAAAACAACTTTTTCCAAATAATCCGGAGAATATTGCATCTTCAAGTACTGCAAATAGTTCACATTCTTCAGAAACATCTTCCTCTGTAAAATCTAAATATCCTTGGGACGGGTTGCAGATTTCAAATAACACCAATTGCGAATTCAATTTCCACATCCATTACAATAAGGAATAAATTGTTTTATTCCGTACCTATCTTTTAAGAGTTACGTTTAATAAAATTTGTTCTTAAATTAGGTGTTTTGTTTTTGTAGCAGTATGACGAAAAATCTTGAACGAAACACGGCCGATAACAGCAAATAACGGCCTTGGCTGTTTCCTCACCTGTAAGTTTTTCCTCACCTGTAAGTCAAATGGCACCATCAATCATCTTTAAGTCGCCCCGGAGCGCCACGGCAAATAATAATAATAGCCGTCCCTTTCCCCGGACAAGCTCAGCTTTTGGGGTTAAAATTCACTCGTAAGGGGGTGAATTAGGTAGAGTATTATTATTATTATTATTATTATTATTATTTATCGGCCTTATAACGTTAATAACTATTTATAAGGTGGCAATAAATATATCGGATGTGTTAATAACTGTGGTTATATATTTTTATTATTAATTTAATCATTTTTGATCAATACTGATAAATCATTGCTATATCATAGATTAAAGATGGAGAGACCGTTATAATTAGGTTTTAGATGATTTTTATGAACTCAAGGTTAATTATAACAGAAAATTCTAATTTTACATGCTTGTGGTTTTAATAATTGTAGGTCTTACCCTAGTAGTTCTTTAAACAAATATGTACCCGCTTATTTTTCAGGCGTATTATGAGACTGGCATAACGCCGCACAAATATCGGTGGAACAATGTATCGCGATTAATGGAGACTGTGTTGAAAAATGATTACGAATCGATTTTAGTTTAATAATCTATATATATATATATATATATATATATATATATATATATATATATATATATATATAAAAATTTTTGTCCTGACTGACTGACTGATTGACTGACTGACCTATCAGCGTACAGCCAAAACTACTGAGCCTAGAAAGCTGAAATTTGGAACATAGGTTTATTTTATAACGTAAGCATCCGCTAAGAAAGGATTTTTGAAAATTTTAACTTTAAAGGGGGGAAATGGGAGGAAATGGGGGGAGGGAGCTTTTGATGAAACTCTTTGTTCTTTAAAGTTAGAAACATGAAAATTTAAATTACAGCTATTGAGCATAAATAAATAATGACGTGTTTTAGGGTTTTTGGATTTTTTACATTTTAAGGGGGAAAACGGGTGGTAAAAGTTTGTAAGGGACTATCGATTTTTTTGTTCTCTATGAAGTTAGAAATATGAAAATTGGAATTGCAGCTACTGACTACAAATTATTAATGACGTGTTTCAGGGTTTTTGGATTTACACGTTTTAAGGGGGGAAATGAGGGGTGAACATTTATTTGGGAGTATCCATGTTTTTGGTTCTCTTTAAAGTTAAAAACATGAAAATTGGAATTCCAGATACTGAGTACAAATTAATAATAATGTGTTTTACGGTTTTTATATTTTTACATCTTGAGGGGGGCAAACGGGGGTAAAAGTTTGAATGGGGGTATAACTTTGTTTGTTCTCTTTGAAGTTAGAAACATGAAAATTGGAATTGCAGCTAATGCGTACAAATTAATAATGACGAGTTTTAGGGTTTTGGATTTTCACATTTTAAGGGGGGAAACGGAGGGCAAAAGTTTATTTGGGAATATCGATTTTTTAAAGGTAGGAACTTGAAAATTGGAATTGTAGGTTATCGTCATAAATAAATAATGAAGTGTTTCATGGTTTTTGGATTTTCACATTTTAAAGGGGGAAAACGGGGGTAAAAATTAATAAAAAATTAATAAAAATTATTAAAAACTAATAAAAATTATTAAAAATTAATAAAAATTATTAAAAATTAATAAAAATTAATAAAAATTAATAAAAATTAATAAAAATTAATAAAAATTAATAAAAATTAATAAAAATTAATAAAAATTAATAAAAATTGATAAAAATTAATAAAAATTAATAAAAATTAATAAAAATTAATAAAAATTAATAAAAATTAATAAAAATTAATAAAAATTAATAAAAATTAATAAAAATTAATAAAAATTAATAAAAATTAATAAAAATTAATAAAAATTAATAAAAATTAATAAAAATTAATAAAAATTAATAAAAATTAATAAAAATTAATAAAAATTAATAAAAATTAATAAAAATTAATAAAAATTAATAAAAATTAATAAAAATTAATAAAAATTAATAAAAATTAATAAAAATTAATAAAAATTAATAAAAATTAATAAAAATTAATAAAAATTAATAAAAATTAATAAAAATTAATAAAAATTAATAAAAATTAATAAAAATTAATAAAAATTAATAAAAATTAATAAAAATTAATAAAAATTAATAAAAATTAATAAAAATTAATAAAAATTAATAAAAATTAATAAAAATTAATAAAAATTAATAAAAATTAATAAAAATTAATAAAAATTAATAAAAATTAATAAAAATTAATAAAAATTAATAAAAATTAATAAAAATTAATAAAAATTAATAAAAATTAATAAAAATTAATAAAAATTAATAAAAATTAATAAAAATTAATAAAAATTAATAAAAATTAATAAAAATTAATAAAAATTAATAAAAATTAATAACAATTAATAAAAATTAATAAAAATTAATAAAAATTAATAAAAATTAATAAAAATTAATAAAAATTAATAAAAATTAATAAAAATTAATAAAAATTAATAAAAATTAATAAAAAATAATAAAAATTAATAAAAATTAATAAAAATTAATAAAAATTAATAAAAATTAATAAAAATTAATAAAAATTAATAAAAATTAATAAAAATTAATAAAAATTAATAAAAATTAATAAAAATTAATAAAAATTAATAAAAATTAATAAAAATTAATAAAAATTAATAAAAATTAATAAAAATTAATAAAAATTAATAAAAATTAATAAAAATTAATAAAAATTAATAAAAATTAGTAAAAATTAATAAAAATTAATAAAAATTAATAAAAATTAATAAAAATTAATAAAAATTAATAAAAATTAATAAAAATTAATAAAAATTAATAAAAATTAATAAAAATTAATAAAAATTAATAAAAATTAATAAAAATTAATAAAAATTAATAAAAATTAATAAAAATTAATAAAAATTAATAAAAATTAATAAAAATTAATAAAAATTAATAAAAATTAATAAAAATTAATAAAAATTAATAAAAATTAATAAAAATTAATAAAAATTAATAAAAATCAATAAAACTAATAAAAATTAATAAAAAAGGAAGACATGTATTTTTTTATATCAATAACACGACAATATGCGAGCAAAGTCGCGAGCAAAGCCGCGGGCAATAGCTAGTAATTAATAAAAATGTTTAACAAATACAAAGATAATAATAACAATCCAGTCAACCATAGAGCGGTCAATCTGGAACTCATTCTACGAGTATATACCTACCCTCGTATCGAATGACCAAGGATTTCTTTATAGCTACATAGTGGAAACTCGATAAGATTCAATTTACTCGAATGGATAAGTATTTATCGTTCTCTTTTCGTGGCCGCAGTTTCCAAAAAGGAAGATTGGGGATTGATGAGTCTATCATTTAGTGATCCATTTGTAATATTATACCTCTAAAAGCGTGTCTCAAATATTTGCACATACTTCGGGGATTTTGCGAAACATATGTCGGCAAATATTTGCTATTCTATCATTGATTTGTCTGTTGTCGGTTCCCATGGCTTTTGATATAGTTATTTTCGTCTAAAATTTATTTTATTTTGTATCATATAATTTTATAATAAAATATAGATATATTCATGCATAAATTGATTCATCAGTAAATAAATAAATACATAAAATACGTGCTCTAATTAAAATAAAAACACAGTGTGATTCCCTAATTAATCGATCTTTAACAGGATGTTTTATTAATTTGGACGAAGCTTTTCTTATTCATAACTTGGGAATAACTTGGTAGATTTTTTATGCAGGGTTTTCAGATACACTTTTGATTGGCGTGTGTTGGAAAAAAGAGGAATTTCATTGGTTAATGTATTATAGTGTTAAATAATCTACTTAAATACCCTGAGGAAGTTCTATTTACACATTGGTAATAATGGGAGGCTATGAAAATGACAGAACATTATTGTTGATATTGTGTTTGTTTACTGTCAAAAAGTCTGAACCCTTTTAATTAGTTTCTGTATTGATTAAATAATCGAATTAAATTACCGGTTTTGAGCTTACATTAAATTGTAATTAGATGAAACAAAATGGATTCTATGTATTTTGAGGTGATCTTTTCGAAAAAAAGGCAAAACAAAATGTAGCAGTTTTTCGAAAGTGCCGAAATTTTGGATTTTGTTAATTTTTCAATTTTGCGCATGCGCATGTCGCAAATAAATCAATATTTTTAAAACGCAGTTAACGACATTTGAAAGCTTAGAAAAAATGCTAATTTTTATGTCTCTTGAGAAATTTTGATCCGATGCACCGTTCTCGCGGTATGGACGATTGAAATTTGTTTAGTATTTTGAGGCGGCGAAGGTCGAAAAATTGAATTTGTTAAATGTTCAAACACTAAATTCTTCATAACTTTGGCAAAAATTAAAATATTTGAAAAAACAAAAATTCGTTTTGAACTTAAGGGATGTGACTATTGATTCCCAGAAGAGGGCAAGATAAATCCCAAAATTGGGCATATGGCGGAAGGGCAAAGTGTACCACAAGCCTAATTTCATTGTTTGCCTTTAACGGCCAAACTTGTTTAAATTTTTTAATGCCACTTATAGAGCTTACTCTTAAATATAAAATCTTATACATGTGTGAATTTTACCGAAATCGGATTATAATTGGCCAAGATATCAAACAATTTAACAAATTTTTTTCCCTAAAAAAAAACTAAATTTTTTTTCGAAAGTTTGAAGTGGCACAAAAATGCATTCAATGACTCAAAACTTTTTTTTGAATACTCTATTATCTCTAGAATACGACTACATTACGGGAAATTCTGCAAAAGTATTTTATCTATTTTTTTGACCACTGTTCATTGAGTGACGACCAAAAAACACGGTTTTTGAGAAAAGTTGCCTAAAATTGACGATTTTCAGTTTTTTGGTCTGAAAATTAAGCAAACCCAAATCTCTTGTCTTCTGAATGTGCATACAAAGTTTAAAGTGTGTATGTTTCTCTAAGTTGTAGAATTCTCCCGACAAAAGTCCCATTACACGCGCTCCGCGGTATCCATTTCTGTAATTTGATTTTTTTGTGATTTCCAGTTTTAAATTTCTTACATACCTAAATTTATTAGGCCTTAAATTTATTAAATTGTATTTTACTGACTTGTTATAAGACGTTTCTTGAGTTTTGTTCAAAAAATAGAATTACCGCAAAATTAGCCGGACGTCGTATCAAGGATAGCCATGGTCTCGGCGTTCGCTATCCGACAAGTTTAAACTTGAAACGGTCATATTATTACAAATTGAATCGCTTGACAGTGTTCATCGGCATATATTTTTAATAACCGTGTTCAGCAAGCTCTGTGTACACGTGGTTTTTCGGACTTCTTCAGCAATTTATTGAGTAAGTACGTTCTTAAATTAAGAAAATTCTATCACAGTGCTATAATTTTTTTGTTTCCGGGTTGCAATGGCTGGCCTGTGTTTATTATGTCATCAGAAACTTGCAGAGGGTGAACTTACCCCAATTAGACCGACATGATTGAAAGGTCTGCAGATGGTCAGCAAAGAGGGAGGGGATGATTTTTTCAGTTCTTTAGAACCAGGTTTTACATTGCATGAGAGGTGTCGCAAACATTACGTAGCTCGACGTTACGGAAAAGAGTTTATTTATAAAACCTGGGATAGGCATAAAAGAGCCGCGATTGACAATGCCAAAAAAAAGGAGGATGGAGCATCAACCGAGAAAAAAACCAGATGTTAGAGAACAAAAAACAAGCTTATCACCAAGTTGGAACTTACACTAACATTTTTAAAGTATACCTTTTTGTACATTTTTTGTGCTCTTTCCGATGGCGCAGTTAGTTTCTTCAAATATATTTTTTGTTAGATGTTTTCGGAAAACCCGGAGATAATCATATGGGAAAAAAATTAAAAAAAATTACGCCTTCCGGTTTCCTGCGAATTCCCGAAAAATTATGGCATATTTCGCCGCGGGACTTATTTTATTTGAGAGCCCACAAAAAATACGCAACATCTCTCATGGGCACATATCTCTAACATTAATAATTTCGCCACAAATTCATCGCAAATTTCATGTTCATGATTCTGATCAAAGAAACGAAAAAACAACTTTTTGGTAAAAGCACTTCTGGCGGCGAGAAATTCGCCATTAAAACTACCTGTGCAATGAAATTCCGAACTATTTTTGCCTCCTCTTTCGATTGGTGCATTTATTTTTACTATCAGAATGATACTTGTCCAGATAATTAGCATTTTTACCATGGAAAATTCCGGAAAACCCGGTATTTCCTAATTTAAAAAAAATTAAAAAACAGCTACATTATTTTTTTCTTTTTTTCGGAAAGATCACATCAAAATACACAAGGTCCACTTTGTTTCATCCAATTACAAATTAATGTAAGCTCTAAGGGGCTTTTTTTCGTTATTTAATTGGACTAAAAGGTTTATTTATCTTAGATAAGGGATACGAATATGTGGATGGCCTTCGAGATTACCAGATTTTATTCCTGTTGAATGCCTCTTTAAAAGATATTGGAAATCTAAAGATTATGCTTCCGAAATCATTATTAGGGAAGAACGTATTCAGATAATTAAAGAGAGAATGTAAAAGTAAGAAATCTATAAGTATGACACACTCAAATTATTTAGAATGGTTTTTTAATTTGTATTTTAAATATGTTAAACAAATATATTTGTAAACGGCGCCCTTACTATGTAGAAAACTGTTTTTTTTACATCTACCCTAAAATCCAATTAGCTTATCTACGTACAGACTACAAAACAAAAAAGTATGCTATTGCATTCAACTGAACAAATATATTCCATATCTGTTCTAGATATTGTAGTAATATTATTAAAAATGTCATGTTTATCCTTAAAATATTAAATAATTTATCTTATTAATTATACTCGTGATTAACTTTCATGGTAGTTTTTTGCAATTACTAATACTAGGTTGGCATAATTAATTAGAATAGAGTTATAATTATTATTTATTTTCAATCATTTTTGACACAGTAAACAAGTATTGAAACCTAACCTCTCAATCAGAACACTTTGTTCCTTGTTTCGAACGTCCACGACACTTCAAGCACCTTTTCAATTGCTCACAGCTATGTGCATCCACAGAGTTATAAAAATGTTAATCACCATCAACGATTGTTTCTTATGATTAATTTGTATGAAGAGATAATTGGAGAAAATATTGCTTTTCTAGTCATTGTTGATCAAACAGTACAAAACTTTTGAATTGGCGATATATCAACATAGCGGCTGCGCTTGCGATCATCACATAATGGAATGGCCTATAAGGCACATGTTGAGACGTCTATCTTCGCGATTCTTATGTAATGTCTCTCTCTATTCAACACGAGTTCGTATATAAGAATCGCTGTCCTGTTAAAAAACATTTTTTTCGATTATCATCTAGCCACGTTATCGAAGAAAAACAAGAAAAAAGTTTTAACTTTTTCAATATTGCAGGCCTCCTACAGGCACTCTACATTCCTCTACGATGTGGAAGGAGATTTTTAAGTTTTTAATTTGTTATTTAATATTTTTCACATAGCATTCACCACCTACAAAGGGTGAAGAACCAATGTACACCGATTGCCGATTTTAATTCTAATCATATTTTACTATTATTTTTTAAGTCACACTTATCCTGGTTTCCCAATACACTTGTTGACCAGAGTCCTTAATAGGCTTTTGATGTTTGTTTGATGTTTATTCTTCAAGTATTTTATGGTTTTTTGACAAACTTAATTTACCTAAATTTTATACTCATTGGCTAATCTTTGTAGAGTCCTGATGATGCCTTAATTGGCGAAAGCGCTTGACTTAAAGTGGAATTGTTTTAAAACAATTTCTCTTATATACACTTTATAAATACAAAATCTTTAATTTTTTCTTACTGCTCAGTGTGTACACACCTACACCCTCTCATAAAATTATGTAAAAATTATTGTTGTAAATAAGTTAGCAGAAGTAATTATTTAGTTTCAACATGCCAAACAAGTAACAAGCAGTGCACTAATAAAATTATACTTTATACATTATTCAAATCTTCCAGCTGACAGGAAAAAGAAATCGACGTCAGCTCATAACAAAGAAAACGCTTAGACTAGTCTAACGGAAAAAGTTTAAATGATTACTTTCTTGCAAGACCAAACTTACTATTCCCCTTGTAGCTATGCTCTGAAAATTCAGACAGAGTTCTGTGGGGATATTTGTGAAATTTTTATACAGGTTCAAGTAAGGAAAGCTTTTAGATGCGCACAGATTCCGCTGGTGAAATTTGGAGACTCAACTGAATAATCATATATGTTACACGTACATATTAAACTTTTCATCTTTATAAGCCTCGATCGCAAGCTCGCCCTGCAGTAAAAAAGGGCGTGTAGGAAATTACTTTAGGCGATCACTGTATATGCGACATGTACTTATCGAATTATCGATTGCCATTTGATCATCCCACTTGAGTTTTATATCTAATTTCCCGGTATCTAAAAAATACTGAATCCGGATTATCGAAAAATCCTCATTTAATTAAAAAATTCATCCCGTGTTCGAATAAAGCCGTCTTAAACCGGCGAACGTCGAAACTCCAATAAAAGCCGAATAAATCCGGAAATGAAGTTACAATAGCGAACGGCCTTCGATTTTAATAACAATAATTCCCATTATCTGGCGGCGCCGTCAAGTGTGTTACGACACGATCGAGCCCGAAAGGGACCGAAGAAGGACGACGCGATAAGGGGGATGATATTAAATCTCCAACATCTGGTCGCATCGGGCTTCTTTATGACATATTACTTTATTACTATAATAGAGGGAACATTGAATTATTAATATAAGATTATAAAAGCACATGGCGCTGAACAAAAACAGCCGAGGCCGTTGTTTTCAGGGTCGTAGTTAAGGAATTTTTAAACTGATTACTTACCGCTAAAGCGCTCGAGGTAAAGAACTCTCATACACTTGAACGTAAAGAATTTGTTGAACCTGTAGATTCTTAAAAAAAAACTTCAACGTTAATAAATGCGTAACTTCTCTATTTTGATACTGACATTTCAATCTTTACATTTACAAGATTTACATTCTTAAAATATTTAAAGATTCTTTATTAATGTGATTTAGGCTGTTAGTGACTAAAAGCAAAACAGACGGTGTCAAGAACGTTCATCAAAATGTATGATCCTTCTAAACTTTGAGAAGCTTGAGATTGTGACCTGTCTGAATGACATAAACTTCAAGTATTCAAGTATTCAATACAAAACAGGAAACGAATTAAGAGGGTTCTATACCCATCAGCTCCGTCAATTTCATACATAACCTCAAAACCCTCGTCCCTTACGTCTTCGCCATAACACCACCCTTTTAAAGAAATTGTTAGGCAGCCTGAAATACATTTCTGTGCATTTGTGGTTGCATAGTCTACAAATTCTCGTATAAGAACATCTAGACGTACCATTTTCGGCCGTTGATGACTAACAAAATTGGATTTCTATATATAATCGGTTTTTATTTAATAAGTTTAACACGGTGTCTAGTTTTTTGAGCTTATTTTAATTATAATTACTTTTTATGAACACTTTATTCTATAGCCTTCACACATTCATAAATAGAAAAGCGTATAAATATATGTAGGTAAATATATTATTTGTTTCAGTTTTTATTTTGGAAATTTAAGAGATACTGTATTGAACAGTCTTCGTCCAATGATAACCTAATTATGCGGCCTCAAATGCTCAATAAATATAATCGTACAAGTTTAAGACTTGTACAACACAAAACGTGACGTACTCCAACCAATCTTTTGCTGTTTTTTTTATTTGTACTCGACCCATAATAAAAACCACTTCTTTGTCGATTTATTAAAGTCACAGTGATTATTCTCACACAATTAGATATTCCAAAGACCTGTCATACAATAGTTGTCAGTTGGAAGGGCTCATAAATCTAAGGGGATTGGACGCTATTTCTATTTGAAATAGTAATCGCCAAGCCTGCCAATTTATAGAAAATGCATAAACGGTTTCTATAAAAATAATATTTTCATTGTGCTTGACATAAAATATTTAAATTTAATTCATTAATTTTGATTTCACGTATTGTAAATAGACTACATCGTATGTCGCAACCCTTTAAAGATTCCAAACCTTAGAACCGCGCTTCATTTGTTTGGAATGCTTAATTTACTAATAAACATGTATTTGTTATTTGATTCGCATTCGCAATGACATTGACAACCACAGACAGATCACTTATTTTGATGACAACACATAAAATTACAACGTTGCCAAGGGTGGCATTCTTTCCTTTTATTTGCACATTACAGAATAGACAATTATTTGTTTATAAATGCGGTTTTAAACTTGGGTTTCATAATGAGCTCAAAGCCTTTTATAAAACGCCATTAGCGCCCTTGATTTTTGCTATAGGAATGTCTTTTTCTCCACTATTTAAGCAAAATCGGTACCTATTAATTTTTTCCGACTGTAAAGATTTTCGGAGCTGAACTTAGGATAATTTTTTTAGAAAGTGTGTTATGTTATAATTTCAGACCAAAATCAACAAGCTCGTTTCATAATTTCGCGCTCGGATTTTGTATTTATTCTGTAACACTACCTATTTTATAGCAATTTTATGCCCACCCTATTTATTTTTCTGTGAATTTTGTTTTATTTCGTAATAGAAACAACTTTCATTAGGAATAAATTTTTTGTAGAAATGTATTTTTCTGCACCCGTATTATAATAATGCACTTATATGCCCATAATCCGTTTCATAATGATACCCATTATGATACAGATTTTTCATTATGATACAGATTTTTAATCAATAGAAACCTACAATTTTTCAATCAAGCATGATGTTTGACGTTTGTCCTAAATTCCTATGTAATTGTTTTAGTTGTCAAAACGTATTACATTTTCGTAGATAGCTAAACTTCGATAATTATAATATTAAAATGTCTGATATCAGCGATATAGAAGACTCCTCCACACATATCGGAGAAAGGAGAAAATGCAGTACAAAATATTTTGCCCCAAAAATCTGTGGTAATACCAATACCCAAGGTAATAATTAATTACAATTTTGTAGAATTTTTTATAGAAATACGAGTAATTACTGTTATTGTGTTCAATGCCAATATAAAATAATATTTATAGGTCTTGATTATTTATCGGGTGTAGAAAAAATAGCGTATGCAACTCTCATGTAATGGTTATTAAAACACTCGCATAAACCATACGAAACTCGCCTTTGGCTCGTTTCGTATCCCGGTTAATGCTCGTGTATTAATAACCATCATTACATGATCGTAGCATAATATACTATTTTCTACACCCGTATTATAATAATGCACTTATATGCCCATAATCCGTTTCATAATGATACCCATTATGATACAGATTTTTCATTATGATACAGATTTTTAATCAATAGAAACCTACAATTTTTCAATCAAGCATGATGTTTGACGTTTGTCCTAAATTCCTATGTAATTGTTTTAGTTGTCAAAACGTATTAAATTTTCGTAGATAGCTAAACTTCGATAATTATAATATTAAAATGTCTGATATCAGCGATATAGAAGACTCCTCCACACATATCGGAGAAAGGAGAAAATGCAGTACAAAATATTTTGCCCCAAAAATCTGTGGTAATACCAATACCCAAGGTAATACCATTAATTACAATTTTGTAGAATTTTTTATAGAAATACGAGTAATTACTGTTATTGTGTTCAATGCCAATATAAATAGAATATTTATAGGTCTTGATTATTTATCGGGTGTAGAAAAAATAGCGTATGCAACTCTCATGTAATGGTTATTAAAACACTCGCATAAACCATACGAAACTCGCCTTTGGCTCGTTTCGTATCCCGGTTAATGCTCGTGTATTAATAACCATCATTACATGATCGTTGCATAATATACTATTATTAAATACACAAATTAGTCTCAACAACACATTTTTTTTTGTTTTTACTTCTAGTGTAAAAGTGACTACTAATTCAGTCTTTTAAGTTTATTATTTATAGAGACCAGCTACTACAAAATATCTTATTGATGATAACTAATTTCTCTTTAATAATGGTTTTGCATATATTAACATTTTACAGCACTTTGTTTATATGAAACATCTATGTAACTCTTAATTAAATCACATTTAAATCAAGTAATTACATTTTCATATTCAACTGGTCACTTCTTTTTTTACTTTGAATCTTTTGACTGTGGTAACAGTCCATTCACCAAACCACAAAGTCAGTTAAAAATGTTGAAAGAGAATGTCATAAAGGTAAAATTCCTTCTTCTATCATGTTTTTCATGCAATTTTAGGTTGTAAACGTTTTGTCCAACACCTTTTTTACAATTTATCCCAAGCAACACTATGAAAGATTTAAATCCTGGATTTACAGCATTCAGTTTGGAGATGAGTGCAGTCACAATGTAGTTTAAGATATAATTTTCACATGAACACTTATTTACCACAGCACAAACGCATGTACCTATTCATGTAACATTAAAATAAAGTGGAAACAAATTGCATAATTTGGTATATAAAAAAGTACAAAATGTTTTTAGTTTTAATTCGACATTGGACTACGACTACGAGGAAAACAGTGGTTCATTGTACCATATTGACATTATTATGCACGATGCTCGTTTAACGAACATCAGAAAAATGTTGCCAACTTAAGCTGACTACTATTTCCCCCCTAGCCTCAGTCACCCCCTCATCCATTTACTGGGTCTATGTCGCGACCCCCTTAGATATACCAGCCCTGTGTAACAATTGAAATTGATAAAATTGAGATGTAAGCATATGTCTTTAAGGTTGCCTAATTGTAATCTGATGCCAAAAAGACGATATTGACAGTTGAGTACTATCGTTAATTAAATATTTGACTGTGCATGATATTGTGTCAAGTTAGAGGAACAATGAGGTGGCAGCAAGCAAGCTTCACTTGTTTTTGAAATATTATTTTTCTTACCATCAGTTTTGAATTTAACGACCTCAAAAACATACATTTACATGTGGATTTTATTAATTTTGATTGTCACATGATGTTTGACAGTTAGTTGACAGCTGTCAACTGTCAATATCGAGTTGTTAACATCAATTTTAAACTCAGCTGCCTCAAAAACAGATATTTACATGTGAATTTTTTAATTTTGATTATTGCGTGTTGTTTGACTGCTAGTTGACAGCTGTCAACTGTCAATATTATTATATTGGCATTGGATCTAAATGCAGCGACCCCGAAAACATAAGAAGGTACTTCTTTTTGTACGCAGCAAATACTAAACTTTCGAGGAGATTGCCTGTTTAAGTAGTAAATAATGGTCAATGCATGGAGCTCTGGAGCTCCGCAGGAACCAAAATAAATAAAATTGAGATTTGTGCCCATTGAGACTTTTACTCAGGATGCCGAAACGAACAACATATCCAAATTTCAGCCAATTTGACCGGGAGCCAATTTCCATAAGATTTGTGCGGGGTTCTTTAAAAATGTTTGTACCAAAATCTTTCTCATCTAATTTTAAACAATTCTTTAAAATGGCCGTCGGTCCGTCCGATGTCACGCTTTTTGTCCGCAGGATAAATCAAAAACGAAAGATATCAACTTCAAAATTTCAGAAAAATTAACCTCTATAAGGGGACGAAGTCTATTAATAAAAAATGGATTATTAATTGGGGTTGCAATATTAAAAAAAAGAAGATTAGAAGTAGTATGTAAAGTGCCGCTCCTGTCTTAAGTTTGATCTCAAATCGAGCACTTACAGTTTTAGTATATAAAAGCGGAAATTGGAGAAATGCTGGTGTCAAAAAACACGAAAGTTGAGAGAGTAGTCAAACGAAGAGAAGGAAGAGAAAGATAAGAATATGAATGTGTTAACAGTGTGTTACCTACTTTCTGTGCCTAAGCACTTGAGGTGGGATTTATATTAATCCAAGTGTTGGATGTCGACTAACTACAGTGAAGAAGGGGTGAGTCATAGCAAAAGTATGTATGTAAGTGGGCGACAGGAGTTTACTCACATCCAACAATCCCAAGTGACGGTCCACTATAAAACTCCAAATAGCCAAACCAAATGCATCTCCTCTACGAAGGCCTTCAAGTGGCTACAAATTGAGTATGCTCCTACTATCATAAAACGTTACCTTACTGTAAGTCTTATTGAGCAACCTGCCCAGGTAACAGACTGACGTCATTATGACATCTTATTTTCGTCATACAGGACGTCATTTATCCTCTGAGAACTAACGTGATAATGACGGTAAAATGACGTAAATATGTCACAGCCCAAAAGACGTCATATTTAGACCTCCTTATCACGTGTAAATATGACGTATTTATGACGTTTCCTAGTAGTCTTTATAACGTCCTTACGACGTTTTTATCGTTGTTTTAATGTCACCTTTGTCGTTATTTGAAACGTCACCATGACTTCATATTTGATATTGTTACTCCTTTGTAACTTTTCTATAGGAACTGTGGGTCACTTAATAAAACAAAATCAGAAAATGAAATAATTATAATTAAAAAGAAAAAACAGTTTAAATACATGAAATGTTATTGGCAAAAAACATTAATTTACATAAATCCAACTGCTCCAAATGAGGCCAACTTGTTCGTTATTATTTTGTCTTTGGCACAATTATGAAGACTATGACACCCGTACGCATAGTCGATCGCCAGCGATTCGTCAGAGATTCATTCCGGCGTATCGGTAGCAATTCGCTGGCGAAAGCCCGAAAAGGTGGCAACCCGCTGGCGATTGTCACCGGAATGTCATTTCTCGCAAGTTTTCATGTTCCTTTATAGGGTTTATCACCGGCATCTCTCGCATTTTATTATTGATTAATTTCTTAAAACTCAAAAAACAATGAACGTATATCAAATTTTTCCCTATAAAAGAACATGAAAACTTGCGTGAAATGACATGCCGGTGACAATCTCCAGCGAGTCGCCACCTTTCCGGGCTTTCGCCGGCGGATCGCCGAAATGAATCTCTGGCGAGTCGTTGGCGATCGACTATGCATACGGCTGTGAGTGTCGCCATTTAATAATATTTCACGAACCTGGAAACATTTTAGGAAACAGTCTATGAATGTAATAAATATAAAATCATTAAAGAATAAGGAAAATATAGATGTAAAAATACTAAAAGTCACATACCTTATGCTGGGTTGATATTGAAATAACTTTTTTCACTGATCTTCTCTTAACTTTTAACGACAATCCTGAATACATACGGGCCACGATCCACGATGCACACATCATTACACATGTCTGATGCAACAATACGCGATACGGTTCTCGTGCTTGCTCGAACGGCTCGAGCACACACGAGCCATACTCCACAGACCGATAACCACAGACAAACGCATTCCTATGTCACGTGGTGTCATACAATCTTTATGCATTTTAACCGCCAGATTTAACCGTTAATAGACCTAAGAGTTATAAAAAATAATTGTTTAGGACATATCATTTTACATAAATAAAATGTATTAAAATCACGTTTAATATAAACCTTAATTTAATAGTGACAATAAATTGATGACATACTGACGTCGAATTTGTGACGTCAAAACGACGTTAAAGAAGTGACGCCATAATCACCTCATTTTTTGTTAACATGACGTCGACGACCTAGAATTACCAAAAAATGTCGTCAAAATGTCATAAATAATAAGAAAAATTCAATTCATATATACCCAAATTTTAATATTATAAATTGTTGTGTGTTGACATGGGGGGTCAACCTCGTTCACACTTCGAAATAAACAATATTTATAAACTAAATCATTTAGTACATTAACGGTTAGATTCTCCAACTATTAACAATAATCCCGCATCACTACTAAAACGCTATATTAGACTTAAAAATTATTAAATTGGACTAAGGGTAGTCTTCAAACTGAGACACATGAGGTGTGTACTGTATTTATCAAAATAAATAAATGTTAGTGATCTATTTACGGTCGCTAGGGGTAAAACCGAGTAAAACTCTGTTATTTATTAAAATCAATAGTTACCTATAAGTAATATACCCCACGAAGGGCTCTTGGTGACGTTTTCCGGTTTATTAGAATTTACTCTAATTTATACCCAGCTAGCACCGGACGTCGTTTCACGTCATAATCACGTTGAATTTTGGTCAAATACGTCGATGTGATTTTTTGACGGAAAAGTAATGTAATAATGACGTCATTTTTGGACCAATTTGACACGTAAACACAGTTGTTACGAACAAAATAAACCTATTTATGTCATTAATGCACTTCGAGTTTTTGTTATTCATTATTAAATAAATAGAAGGTAATTTATACAACATCGTTTATTTAGCGGTCATTGTGACACCAAAATAAGACGTACTATGACGTTATTTATGGACTAGTTTGTCACGTTCTGAAATGAGGCGTTAAACTCGCATGTGTACACGTCGATTCTATACCTTTATTGTTTTACATTCTATTTATTAATAAAAGTATCTTTAGTGTTTATAATAAATTTATAATTCTCATTTTAAATATAGGGATTTTTGGGATTTTTGGGAATTTTTATTTTTAAATGAAATTTTATGTCAACACTGTTTAGAAATGTCAGCTGTCATGTTATTGTCCCAGGTTAACGGTTCACGCCATTTTGTTATTTTTGTAACTTGTGTTTGCAACATTCTTTTATTGTATGATTTTCTATGTGTTTTGAAGGTAAGTAGTTAGGAAGTTTAGTGCGATATTATTGTTTATTTTTAGTATGTTTATAGGAATTCAATACGCCGACAAGCACGGCACCGGAGTATCATTAAACCACTTCAAGTTCCAAGTGGCCGATATCCTAGGAAACGAGGTTCTTATAAACAACAAGAATCTTTTAACAAGAGCTTAAAAAAGGAGAAAATTGGACTCTTTCCTATTTATAGAACATATTTTACAGAAGGTGAGTGATTTTTTATATTGTAAAGGTGCCTGTAGCTAGCCTAATTTTGTTTTAACTATTAACGTAGACATTAATATAAACAAAAATTTAAGGATTTTAAAACAAAACCGTTCATAAAGATAATTTAAACATACACATACCTGACAGATCTGATTTTATTTATCTTGTTTAGCATATAATAAGTTGTGAACCATCAAATATATCACTTTTGTGACAGCTTAATGATATAAAACAATTTATGTCTTTCTCGGTCATTACTAACTCTATTTTTTGGCTCAAATTTTATTTAAATGTAATTTTATGGTAGTTATAACTACCTATTATATTTTTGTTTTAGTGAAACGAAAATTTAATAAGGATACCATTGAAGCTGCTTCAAGCCTGTATATTCGGAATGATTTGTTGAATATCTGGACATTGCTATATAATCTTTTGTAATTTATACATTCTAAGTACATATTCTAAGAAGTAATGTTTATTTAGTAATAGTTCAGGTTAGTATACTTACTATGTTTCAATTCAGAAATGTTATGCAGTAACCTATCTTTTTTTATATAAAACATATTTTTATTAAACATTTTTTAAATAAAACGTTTTTTATAAACATTTTTTTTACAAATTAAACATTTTTAAATAAATATTATGGTGTTTTTTTGACGTCTAAACACGTTATCTGGTGACGTGTTTATCACGTCGCTGTATGACGTCTTTGATCTGTGACATATTGCCGTCATAATCACGTCACTAGCACGTCATAAATTGGTGATTTCGACGTAAAATGTGACGTGTATTTCACGTGAAAATCACGTGTCTGTGCTAGCTGGGTACATCCCTAAACCTCGTTTACATTAGGTTTAGATAAATTTATGTACTAATACTCCTCAATAAAATAGATTAAAATTAGTAATATAAAAATAAGTGAGCAAAAAATTGCGGTAAACCGAGTCTTCTTTCTGACTGGGAAAACTCTAGTAGACGGTTGATGTCCTACTATCTCTGCTTCGTTAGCGGCATACAAATCGAAATACCTGTCATAAAGGTATCTTCTAGCTCATAACAAGGAGACTAGCTGGCCACAAGAAATTCTAGCCCATCACAAGATGTGCTGGCCCGTCACAAGAACTACTGGCCCGTCTTAAGAAGTACTGGCCCGTCACAAGAAGTATTGGACCGTTACAAGAACCTCTTTTAACAGCAATAGGAGGAAGACGAATGACCAAATCAGATCGAACTGCAAATTCGTGAACAACTTATCCAGAAAAAATTACATATATAAGTATGTGGGCACTCTGAGATCCAAAATGTAGTTAAATATATCCTCCTAAGAGCTCTTACAACATGTGGTTAACCGTAAATACAACTGAATCACACACTGTTGCAGTTTCAAATAAAGGTTGTTTCGCAATATCCCAATTATGGATGGAAACAAATTCCACTATATTTTTCGAAACTACCTTTCACAAATCCTTAGACTAGGTGATAAAGAGAGGACTCATAACCTCACTAAAAATCTTGTTTCATTCTGACACCAACGATATTCGACCAAAAGCGTAACATGTTAGAAACAATAATAATAATCCGAACACCTAATTGTCAGACCTTGTTCGGATTATCGAATTGTTCGGATTAACCAATATACAATAAAACACCTCTTACACATTTTTAGACCTTTAGATCTATGTATGTATATTGATTTTTGTATATTTAAATGCATTATCAAACTACATATGGGCGACGCGGGCCGCGCTGCAGGTCTCTTCCTGTCAGCGTTCGGATTACAGAGGCGGCGTTCGGACTATCTCGCATCACGATTTACGTTCGGATTAGCGTAATTCGGATTAGCGTGGGTTTAAATTATCGAGGTTGCACTGTATTAGTACTTCATTGATCTTTTTAGGTATAAAGTATAAAGCGTAAAATTTTAAATAAATAAGTAAAATAAGTAAGACACAAGAATAAAAATATATAGAAATAAACTGAATGAAGTCGTTTATATAATAAAATGAGTTTTTTTTTAATTCCGCAAAATAAAACATAATGATCTACATGTATTACAAAAAGATTTATTTTTACTTAATAAAGAATGACACTACCCAGATAGCACACAAAGATATCTTAAATACGTTTGTTTACGATATTCGTGACGTTTTGAAGAGAAAAATAAGTACATCGATTTTTTTGGAAAAGATCACATCTACTTAAATTAAATTCATTTGTGACCCTTTTCAAACTTATTTACAATATAAGATTAAAAATAAAAATCTGATACATTATTTATTAAACATAGTTTTAAAATGACATTATTAAGTAAGTTTGGAGACCTCTGTCGGCCAGTCAAGTATCATATGGTAAAAATTATGTTTTATTGGGAAATATCCTGGATGAAGGATTTAAAATTATTAACTTTTTTATACTGATGATGTGGCTGTATGTGCCTCTTCAGCAGGAAGATTCGCATTGGACCTAGCAGATTTTGCTGTTAAAAAAAATATGGTAGAATAAACCTATTATAATGTTTACACCACACACCACAATAAAAAATTTACTTCATTTAACAACAAAGCTAATGGCTTTACCGTAATTTTTATTTTTACGTTTGTTATTTGAAATTAAATCCAATGTCATATGTTTTTAAATCAAAACAAAAATGTATGACGGTTTGCCTACTTTCGTAGAAAACTATATGTCTTGACGTCTCGCTTCGTGGCGATAGTTACAGTCGACTCCTGGCGATTATTGGGAGACACGGAGTGCCAATCGATAGGATTGAAGCGACCGGTAGAATTCTATATGACACGGAGTTTCCCCCCTGTGCAGGACGTCTTTAAGATGTAGTGTGCTATCTGGATATTATTAAATTGAGCTAGTAAGAAATATTATACATAAATAAAGATTATGCTGTTAAAATATGACCGTCTAATTTCGGGACACCCTGTATATGTTTAATTATGTTTTTATTATTATACGCACCTTCTTCGGCTGCATGTATTTAGAGAATTCAGGAAATAACCGTCTTTTACAGTCTGTCCCATAAAAAAATGTCTATCATTTGGCGTAGGCATCCAATTTGTAATTTTCCTTGCCTAAATACAAAGATTTTTTGCTGAATCCATAGGAAATCTAAAATAAAACAACAAATAAGAAGCAAAAATAAATTAGCATTTAATAAAAGTTAATATTTAGAATAGTACGACAAATATATAAAGTAAAAATCTGATGTGTCTAACACATGACTTTCCTATCTAGTTATTATTCGCTCCGTGCGCGACAGCAGCGCCAATTTGTTTTGGTATTAAAGGAGTCTTTCTGCCTATACTGACAAATACAATTTTTAATAGAATTCGTAAATAAAAAGTATATCTGTTAGTTTTAATAAAAGTATATGGATTTATAAAACAATTAAAACATTAATTTATTATTATTATTATATATTTTTCACGCTTAAATTGAAGAAAATTATGCATAATCATTAAAAATCAATAATAAAATATAGGCAGGCAACAGTATTTACTGGAAAATGTATGAGAAGTTGCCTAAGTCTAATAAGTTGTCATTGAAGAAACCATTTATAATAGCGTAAAGTTAAAATGTATAAAAAGGATCGCTACTTATATTTTCATTTTTGTTCTAAAGAAAACATAATGATTAAAACTGGTTTCCGATCAGTAAGTCACAAAATTGCATACCAGCCAAATATTATAATCAACGGCAGAAATCTTGAAATCTAGTCCTTGCTGAATGAACATTTAAGAATAAAGGGATATTAAAGAACATCGTAAAATAATAATTTATTGTTTATTTAAAAAACTTTCTAGTTTCTGATGTCTACTATTTCCAGCATTACTGTTATTATCACAAAAATAAAGGTAATTTTTCTTCTTATTGTACTCCTATCCATTTATTTCTTTGATTTAATTTCCACTTTGTTAGTGAAATTTGTTATATAAGTTTCACTGTTTTTTTTTGCTAGTATTTGTACAATTTTCAACACAGCAACTCCGGTTGCTTATTGTGTTGTTTTTACCTACTTTTTTGAAAAAAAAGTAAAATGTATACGTGTATTTGATATGCCAAAATTACAAAATATCCCCCTAAAATGCACGAATTATCCGCAGCTAGCGCTAGTATCGCTTTTGCTTCCCTTTCCATGACTTCGCACGGAGCGAATAGGCTTTTTCCGTTTATTTTGTACAACCTATTGCAGCACCTCTATAAATATTTAGAAGATAAACTAAATATACCTACCTATACATTTTCCAAATACATCTAACTCGAAACGTTTTTCTATAGAAATTCATTGAAAACGAAAATACTGAAAAATTTAAATTTAGCACTTTTCCTCCAATTTTTCCATTACGGTCCATTTTAGAAAAATCATGTAAAAAAAATTATAGAGATCGATATCGCAAACAACTTTTAGTTAAAAAATGTTCTTAAAAATCAGAATTTTGCACGTTTTGTCAAATTTCTCGAATACGGACCATTTCAGGAAAATTTGACATAAAACAAAAATTATAGATAATAATATTAGAAGTAACTTTTATTTAAACAATTTTCTTCTCCAAACATAAATAACAGATATATTCCATAAAATATAAAAATGGCCTCCCATAAAGTACCCCCTCCCCCCAGATGTTCCGACTTTTTCCAAAATCTAATCATTTCATGTCAGAGTGTTTAAAGTTTAAAATTTAATGTTTTTTCCTTAATCCGTTTATGAGTTTTCTTCAAAATTAGAAATTTACACATTTTTTTCAAATATCTCAAATACGGACCATTTTAGGAAAATTTTGTATAGAACAAAAAATATTAATAATAATGTTGTAAGTAACTTTTATTTTCTTCTTTAAACGAAAATAACAGATATATTCCATAAAATATAAAAATTACCTACCTATAAAGTACCACCCTAGATGTTTCGACTCTGCCCAAAATCTAATCTTTTCATTGGACGCTGAAATAAAGCTTAAGTTTAAAATTTGGTGTTTTTCTTTGTATCGTTTCATGAGTTTTGGTTGATACAGACACACACATACACACGCACGCACGCACCCACACACACACAGACATCATCCCGAAAATAGTCTGCTATATATTGAACTTTATGATATTTATTATCTATAACTATATAAAAATAAGATTTAACAAAAAAATTGAAAAGCTGGGTTATGGCATCTTGCTTGAAAAAGAAAATACGGTCCTGATGAGTTCCTCCATCTTATTTCTTCTTTCCTCTCTCCTCTTCACTCATTATTTCTATTATGATTCCATTTTGGGCGAGGAAATTTGGCATAGAGAATCACATTAGCAGTCGTGTCGAATGCCAGTCATTTTCGCCAAATTTATTGCCATTTAGAAAGCTGAGGTAATCGTTACAAGGCCAAAATTAAACGTACTTCTATATCTATAAGTTATTATTGTTATTGTGTATGATATTATGGGAATATTATTACAAATTTTCAACAAATGCTTTAGATAATTTTCTAATAATCGTGTGTGTTTAAAAATTGATTGTTATTTGTACCATTGGA
>OV651815.1:10775858-10794304 GCA_927349885.1 Psylliodes chrysocephalus
TCCTTTTAATTCTCACAAATTACTTGCATATTAAAAATATACCATCAATAATCGTATGCGTAAATACGGGTGCAATTGGTATTTTTGTAATCACTCACAAAACCATACATTTTCTCATTAATTCTAAAAATATGACAACAGTCATTAAAACCGCTTATAAACACTAATCGTTTACTTACACCTAAAAAATGTATACCCCGTGTCTGTCTAATGTATATTAAAGTATAGAATTAAACATTTTTCCCTTTCTTTTTATTTACAATTATTATCAAATAGGTGCATACACTACTGACTGAGGCTAATATATAATATATTTGTCGCCAGCATACATTCATTCGTTATCTTTTGCGGTTTTTATACGACGGCCCCGTATAATGACACAATTTTGAAAACAATATTATTTTCATAATTATTGCATTAACGATAGACAACCATTTTTACAATACTAACTAAACATTCAAAAGGGTCTTCAACATTATATTATTTCAGCGGTTCGATTTAAACGAAACGCATTAAAAAAATTTATTTCAAAAGTGTTTAATCAATAAAATTTTATAGAAATTTCATGATGTTTATATACAGGGGCCATCAAAAGAACACTCCATATTCACACTAATATTCGAATGGAAGAAAAGACATTGCGTAGAATTGACAATAAAACCCGTATAATAAAACAAGTAATATTATTTAGATGTAATTAATCTTTATTAATGATAATATCGTTAGTCATTTAGAATCAAAGCTATTAAAATCGTATCAACCAATGGTGTGATAGTATACATCATATAAAAGCTGTATAGAAACGTCGAACCGATTCCAATTTATGATGTAATAATTTGGCAATATCGTTGCAAAGTCTTGATGATAGACAAGTTTTATAAATAAATAAATAAATAAATATATATATTACGGAATAATCCATTAGTATCAATAAATTACATAAAATAAAATAGCTTAAGTACATAAAAAAAAAAAAGGTAGGCACAATAAATCTAAAATTTTGTTGACATATTGACTGAATAATGTCAGCAGAGAGATTTGTTAGTATGAATAACGTCTACGAGATTATTTGCAATAAAGCAAAGTGTCTTAAATTAAGGACAGATGGGTCAGAGACTTCAAGCACCATTGTCATATTTTATTTTCTAGCTGAAACGTTATTAACATAGAAAACACTTGTGGTACAGCATCATTCTAAACACTCATTTAAATAAATCGATGAAGAAGAACAAGGGCAACAGTAGTAATATTACCAAAAAATGTTTTATATTCACTACAGCAAACAGATATCAACTCCCTACACACATTGTAATATTTGGGGTATTTTGTGTAAACTATCTAATAGTAACTAACTGTATTTAATATTACTAAAAGGCAGATATGTTGAAATAACTTTTAATAATAGAGTTAATTTTTAGATTATTTGTAGCAAATGTATGATTGAATGAAATTTATAGCAATATCATTAAGAGGACGTTGCTGAAACACAGGTACAGCTAAAATAATTATAATATTTTGTTAAAACATTAGAGGAAAATGAAACGATATATTATTTATAAAAAATTATTAACAATTAATAAACATTGTATTGTAAACAATAAAAATGCTCCTTATATTTCTAGAATTAATAATATAAAATAATAGTAAATTCCAGTGGGTGGATCCTCATTAATTAACATTATTGATCAAATAATAACTCCTAGACAGAATGATTAGTTCCTGGAAATAAGTAACGTTTGCCATCTAAATTTATATGTTTCATTAAAAAGAGGCTATTATCATGCATAGTTACGTTTTAGATTGTAACTACCAAGTGCTAGAATGGGTTGTTGATACTTTTGTGGGAATCGTTGGCTGGTTTAAATGTACTTAATAGGTATACGTTCTCTATTTAATTCACTTTTTTAAAATTCAAAAACTGCTTGGTAGTCGCAGAAAACTGCTTCAACTTCATGTTTAACATGCGTGTTTTTAAACTTTATAAGATGATAATAACGTGGATGTATTATGATCCAAGTTGACGCGAAAATTTGTTAATATTAACCCCCAAATTTATCACCTTTTTCAACGCCCATCCGCTGTCACGTTCCTGAAATTCCTCGAGCTCATTTAATATGGGAGCAGTAACTTTCTCATCAAACCAAACATTTAGGTTCGTGTCTCTAAAAATAACAGAGTTTGAGGTCGTAAAGTACTTGTACTCATTAAGTACATTATGTCCCTTCACCACCTCGAATTCTCTACCGAACCTACATTAACTTTAAACGCATCATCCTTCTTCAATGCAGTCTGGATCCTCTGCTTAAATAAAACCTTAGCATCAGCCAGGAAAGCTTTCGGATCAGTATGTTTCAAATTGGAGATAACCGCAGTGCGGATGAGGCCTTTAAAAGCAGACTTGGAGTCATCCCAGCTGACATGTTCTCTGATCCCCTCTGAGCGTGATGAAAGCCCTGGCCCCCTCTTTTGAGCTACTTTAATCTGGTTACGTATGGTCCTAATGTTACGTTGGCAAGCTTCAATATGTTGTTTCTCTCCTAGCGAAGTAGCATACCTCAGCGCATTATATAATTTCTTCATGCCCTTTTGGCATTCTCGAAGCCCCTCCTGGGCTACCGCTTCATCATAACTCGCGGTTAGTTTGCAAAGAAAACCAGCAATGTGTCGAATCAAATCCGCAAAGAGAGTCATCGTTCTACAATGGAAAAAACCTTATTAAATTTATAGTAGATTATATGATTGTAAGAATTAATCAGGTGGTAGTTATTTAAATTACGCACCCTTAAACTTAGGAAATAGTAGATAATAATGCGTTCACTCAAGAAATCGGTACGTCTTTACAGCTCAATGAACTGAGACAGAATGAGGAAAATTAGCTCTTCTGGTCGGATAAAAAACTGAAAGATAATTACTACCAAATTGACAATAAAACTTAACTTTGACCAATGATATCAACTTAAAAAAATCTAGTCAGCAGGACGATTAATACTTCTTTAATTTTTTTAATTTCATAAAAGAACCAATTTAAAATAAATGTAAATAGTAATACCTATCAAGCAAACGGTTTAGCCATAACCTTCCTCAATAACTTACAATATTATATCATTTAGCCAAATGCCATCAATTTTCAGTAGCATAATAATTAAAATGTTTAACAAAATAATGTAGATAATCAAAGCGCTTAATTAAATAGGGCAAAATTTTCTATTTCCATGAATAACAATCAAGGAGCAATCACCAAGTCGAATAACAGTGAGTCCTCCAATAAATATGTAAGATAGCAGTTGAAATCTGTATTCTATAAATAAATCAGATAAATAGTATATTTTTAAAAATTGCACAAATATAAATACTAACTACATTAGTTTTTATTAAAGGTAATACAAATGTCTTAAGCTATTTATGAAAAGCTAATAATCTGAGTACTAATAATATCTAACGTGTGAGAATACGTTCTTCATAATGACAAACGAAAATCAATGGCTAGATAGAATACGATGACAAATCACTATTAAAAAGGTAATAATAAGTAAACATATCAGTGTCATTTGTCCTACACATCTAATAATTTTTCCTAAATCAAAATCTTCAATAGCGAGATGGCTAATAAGTGGGTAATAAATAACTTGTAGTATAGGTCCAGATCTGTCTCGTAACAGCATGACTTTTTGGGTGCGTACCTTACCTTCCTGGAGAGAAATAACAGCGGCGATAACTTCGAAATAGCAGGATTTATTGGACAAAAGTTTGTTCCATAGTATGACTCTGTAAGTATAAAGAGTTTCACATCGGGACGAGAACCAAATGGCTTAAAATCTTTATTGTCAGTGTCAGTTTTCGAAGTCGAAGTCTTGTACACATTTTAAATATTTCGAGATATTTGATTGACATTAGGTATACTTTTAATACTGTGACTACCGCTGGCACGGTTTTGAATTGTTGAAATTTCAGTATTATTTCTTTTCTTATGAAAATTATTACATCCGCTAGCATCGTTTTGAACACTTGAAATTTTGGTATGATTTATTTTCTTATGAAAATCAATACTTCTGCTAGCACCGTTTTAGAGCGGTTGAATATTGAATAGCATTTATATTTTCATGAAAATTAATGACTACCATATGTTGTATAACGTCAATGTTTGAATTAGTAAACATATTTCTTACTTTTTGTTGAAATTCCAGTTTATTTGAGACTAAACGAATATGTTGGAATATGTTAAACTAAAATATAATTATGTAGAAGTAATATTTTGAAATATGCCTAGTTATTTATGAAGAGTATCCACAATTCCAATTTTCAAGTTCCCACCATAACTTTCACTCCCCACACATTTCTCCCATTTCCCCAATTCCCCTAATTCTCCCCATTTTCCTTTTGTCCCTCTTTCCCCTCTCATCCCCATTTTCCCCATCCATCCATACATCCATCCATACATTCATCCATACATTCATCCATACATTCATCCATCCATCCAAACTTTCGCATTTATAAATTTATATGATATAAGTAAGCAAAGTAAGCCAAGTCTGTTATGTCAGTGACATTCAGATGTTTCTGATTATCTTACAGTTTTTTCATTGTTGAAGTTAACCATTATTTTTATCATAATTATAATTTAGTTCAACATATTCCAACATATTCGTTTAGTCCAAAATAAACTGGAATTTCAACAAAAAGTAAGAAATATGTTTACTAATTCAAACATTGACGTTATACAACATATGGTAGTCATTAATTTTCATGAGAATATAAATGCTATACAATATTCAACCGCTCTAAAACGGTGCTAGCAGAAGTATTGATTTTCATAAGAAAATAAATCATACCGAAATTTCAAGTGTTCAAAACGATGCTAGCGGATGTAATAATTTTTATAAGAAAAGAAATAATACTGAAATTTCAACAATTCAAAACCGTGCCAGCGGTAGTCACAGTATTAAAAGTATACCTAATGTCAATCAAATATCTCGAAATATTTAAAATGTGTACAAGACTTCGACTTCGAAAACTGACACTGACAATAAAGATTTTAAGCCATTTGGTTCTCGTCCCGGTGTGAAACTCTTTATACTTACAGAGTCATACTATGGAACAAACTTTTGTCCAATAAATCCTGCTATTTCGAAGTTATCGCCGCTGTTATTTCTTTCCAGGAAGGTAAGGTACGCACCCAAAAAGTCATGCTGTTACGAGACAGATCTGGACCTATACTACAAGTTATTTATTACCCACTTATTACCCATCTCGCTATTGAAGATTTTGATTTAGGAAAAATTATTAGATGTGTAGGACAAATGACACTGATATGTTTACTTATTATTACCTTTTTAATAGTGATTTGTCATCGTATTCTATCTAGCCATTGATTTTCGTTTGTCATTATGAAGAACGTATTCTCACACGTTAGATATTATTAGTACTCAGATTATTAGCTTTTCATAAATAGCTTAAGACATTTGTATTACCTTTAATAAAAACTAATGTAGTTAGTATTTATATCTGTGCAATTTTTAAAAATACACTATTTATCTGATTTATTTATAGAATACAGATTTCAACTGCTATCTTACATATTTTTTGGAGGACTCACTGTTATTCGACTTGGTGATTGCTCCTTGATTGTTATTCATGGAAATAGAAAATTTTGCCCTATTTAATTAAGCGCTTTGATTATCTACATTATTTTGTTAAACATTTTAATTATTATGCTACTGAAAATTGATGGCATTTGGCTAAATGATATAATATTGTAAGTTATTGAGGAAGGTTATGGCTAAACCGTTTGCTTGATAGGTATTACTATTTACATTTATTTTAAATTGGTTCTTTTATGAAATTAAAAAAATTAAAGAAGTATTATTCGTCCTGCTGACTAGATTTTTTTAAGTTGATATTGGTCAAAGTTAAGTTTTATTGTCAATTTGGTAGTAATTATCTTTCAGTTTTTTATCCGACAAGAAGAGCTAATTTTCCTCATTCTGTCTCAGTTCATTGAGCTGTAAAGACGTACCGATTTCTTGAGTGAACGTATTATTATCTACTATTTCCTAAGTTTAAGGGTGCGTAATTTCAATAACTACCACCTGATTAATTCTTACAATCATATTATCTACTATAAATTTAATAAGGTTTTTTCCATTGTAGAACGATGACTCTCTTTGCGGATTTGATTCGACACATTGCTGGTTTTCTTTGCAAAGTAACCGCGAGTTAAGTGGTAGTCCGGGAGGGGGGGGGGGGCTTCGGGAATGCCAGAAGGGCATGAAGAAATTATATAATGCGATGAGGTATGCTACGTCGCTAGGAGAGAAGCAACATATTGAAGCTTACCAACGTAACATTAGGACCGTATGTAACCAGATTAAAGTAGCTCAAAAGGGCTTTCATCACGCTCAGAGAGGACCAGAAAACGTGTCCACTGGGATGACTCCAAATCTGCTTTTAAAGGCCGCATCCGCACTGCGGTTATCTCCAATTTGAAACATACTGATCTGAAAGCTTTCCTGGCTGATGCTAAGGTTTTATTTAAGCGGAGGATCCAGACTGCATTGAAGAAGGATGGTGCGTTTAAAGTTAATGTAGTGTTCGGTGGAGAATTCAAGGTGGTGAAGGGAGATAGTGTACTTAATGAGTACAAGTACTTTACGTACCCCGTTATTGCATGGAGCAACACAATATTATCCGCAACTAGTGGCATATGAGACAGGCTACTCGAAGAATATACTTCTTTGGGTTTATTGAGCCTTGTAGGTTTCTATAGAAATATTTTATTGTCAACCGGGCAGAGTGCGGTCAATATTACGGCAACGTCTGTATCTTCGGCGACTATGACTATCTTTTTGGTAACGTTCCCGGATTCTTTTAGAGCTTGTAATGGTTGGAACCGTTTTCGTTATTTAGACCCAAACATTGTAACGGTTGGAACCGTTTTCGTTATTTTGACGCAAACATCTCTACTCTAATGTCATTTGTCGTTTATGCCTTGCGACAAAAGTTGGTAATTCATTTCTATTTATATCTGTCAACGAAGCATGTTGATTTAAATTTTAAATTATCTAGGTCATCCGATGCACTAAATAAAGTTTATCTATCTTATTGGCCGTCTGATTTTATAAGGTAAGCTTTTATACCGATATATTGTTGAAAATATATATTTTGTACAAGAATTTCTTAAATGAAATGTAAAATTTTAAACATAACCTCAATACCTGGATAACACATGATAAAACGTTTTGTATAATATCATATATTGTTTTGTTTGGAAGAGATATGCTTTACTGTATTTAAATATGTTAAATAAGATTTTTCCTTTTCATATTAATTTTAGTCTCTGTGAAACTATTCACTTAATAGTTTAAATTGTTCAATTATTAGTTTAAGGTATTTTATCTGGATCCTATGCAAATCTCCTAGTTCCTTTCTTGATATTTTTACCTTTTCCTTGTAGCCTTACTGTATCTAGACGGTTTAGAAGTTTAGTTCAAGCTGTACCGAAGAAGTTCATTTCGAGTCATATCTTAAAAGTTTAATTCAAGATATATCTAAACTTGTTTATGGTGATTCCTATCAAGAAGTTTATTTCAAGCTATATCAAGAGGTTTGGTTCGAGTTACATCTAAGGAAGCTTCTGAAGATTTAATTTTATGAAGATTTTTACCAAGAGTTTCGTTCGAGTCCCTTTGAAGAAAGCCTATACAAATATCTCCTGAATACTACCTCCTGTTATAACAGATAAGTTTTTTGAACAAATCATCTAAATTTGAATAAGTAAATCTCTGTGAATTAGAATTTGTTGCTACCTTATCTAAAACTGTGTTTAATTATAATATCTTAATGGTTAGTGATTTTCTATATTTTTATCATTAATCGATATTCAAGTTTAGTAAGTTTTAAATATAGTGGTGCCCAACATTCTTTTTCAAAGTAATACGAGTTATTTAATAACCTGACTCACTCCCAAAATCATTAGAGCTTAAAACACTGTAAAAAATAGATAAAATAACAAGTATTATATTACAAGCTGTCGTTACAATCGTACGATCAGCATCCGCTGCACATTGGTCTGAAACTATCCCAACTGTGGTCAGTTTGGCCCGGAGCATTTCAATAATCATATTTTTATTTTTTTATTTTGTAAAAATTTATCCTGTTGTATTTGTAACGCCATATTCTCGCCAAAACGGACGTCTGCTGAACTTCCCCGATTAGTGAGACAGTTTCTTTCACATTCTTTAGTACTGAGGAAATATCTTGCATAACCTTGACACCTTCTTCAAAAGCATTGTGGTAATTGCTTTCCGGACGTCCACTCATTCCATTAGCTATGTTTATGAGACATTCTATGGATTCCAGGAATGGATCGTATTGCTCAAAGAAGTTCTTAATCAATTTTAAAGATTTCAAATCTGCCTTGATCCTGGAATCTGTTGAATCCTTATGTTGGTAATTTTTAGCAAATACACATTTCGTGAACGCCCTCAATAGGATCTTTGGTAAACAAGTAAGTTTTGATCCATTGATACGCAACACTTTCAGTTACACCTCTACGAATTAAGCCTCCTTCAAACTTCAATAACCTCAGTGTTTGCTCAATAGTTTGGTCCGTAGAAATCCCAGTAAAAAATTTGTCGCGCCTGCGAATTGTCCAATACCCTTCCATGGTAAATTTTTTGTATTCGGACTCAACATTATGCTCTTTGAGGGCTTTCATGTCTTCTAAATAAACATGAGCAGATTTTGCATATGGAAAATACCCAGTTGTATGGAAAAAAGGTAATATAACGTATCTAAATGAAGTTGCCAATCTCCGCTTTTTTCCGCCTGAATGAAATCTTTAACTATGAATACCATTCGACAATATTGAAACCATAGTTTGCATGTCGGATTAAGTCCTATTCTTTCAAGTTTTTTTTTCAAACTCTGCTGTAATTGTTCTGTAATTATCATTTGTTTGGAGTTCTTCAATAAAGGAATACTCGGTTAGAAATTTGACGCATTCTTGGATTTAATCAATCTATTTTTTGCCTTTTAAATATTATTTTTTATAAGGCCAATAAAACTAAGGTATGTGCTTGGATAGCGCGTGCATATTGGTGCCCGCTAAAAATTTGTTTAACCGTATTCTATCCGTATACAGAAAATAAAACATCGGTCAGCCCACTGTCCCTTATAATGAAGCCAATGATGCTTCCTAGAAATGACAACAGTGTGTTGAACCCACCTAGTCGAACGAAAACAGCTATATCATCTACCAAGTTTTTTGCGCTTATTAGGTCCCGATCCCGAGCCTTTAAATACAAAGGTTGATCGAATGATATAATTCGTCTTTTTCAACCACTGTCGTTTTGATCTGAATTTCCAGATATTGATTTAATTATTGTACCTAAACCATTAAGAAGTCCACGTTTTTCTCTATGGGTTTTTTCAAGGGATGCGTTTAATTGATTAATTTGGTTAATAATTTTATTTTCTAAAATGGTTACTATTGAAAATGTAACAAAGATGTCCTCAGAATCTGACATCGTCTGGTTAATAAGTTTATTTTGTTGATTAGTAATTTCTGCTTTATTTTTATCTAGTAATTTTGTTACTGTATAAGGACCTAAAAATTTATTGTCTTTTTTTATTATATATTGAGAATTTTGTTTGTAAACAGTTAACCCTACTTGGAATTCTTCGTTTGAATCTCCTTAAGTATTGAGTTTAGAAACTAACTTTTCCTTTTTTGGTTCTAGTTTTTCTTTAACATTTTTATAAACATGTTCCAATTTTAATTTATGATATTCGGCATGATCCCAAAAAAATGTGGCAGGCAAAAATATTTCATTTTGATTTCTTGAATGTGTATGACTAAAGGTTAATTCAAATGGTGTAAAATTTGTAGCACTATGAATACTACTATTATATACTAATATAGAGACTGATTGATTTATCGCAGTGTATAGTGAAGTGTATTCACTTGGATAAACATGTATGAAAAGCAGAAAATGTATCACTGACAATTCGTACTGGGAATTTTTTGTCAAGTCTTCTATGTATCCATTCCATCCTTTCTCGAAACTGGGCCTAACATACTAGTGAAACATCCAAAAGGAATACATTTTTGAAGAGTCTGTAAGTTTCAAATTTGAGCGTGCATTCAGTTGTGGTAAATTGAAAAATTTAATGCCATCCATCGCGAGGTATGGGTAAATTATAAGTTCGATTTTACTTTCTGCAGTGATTTCTTGCTCAGTTACACGTTTAAGTCATAAAATGTATTAAGGTCAGGTCCACACTATATGTATTTTGAGCATCCGTAAAATACGTATGTGTATTACCGGCAAGAGTGTTGTGCGTTCGCATTGTACGTTAACATTGTGCTTTCAAATTATGCAGATTTTGTGCGTATTTATTTTTTGGTGATCGTCCGTATATAGAACAGTGTGAACGCTCGCTGAGGAAATAACTTGTCTCCTATCAACTTCCCGGTATCCTGGTAGACAGATCTCAGCACGTGCATGCGTAGATACATATTTCCGGCAGCATGTCACGTGGTTGCGAATTCTACGCATATATGTGAACGCTCTAACTTAAATACGCATAGTGTAGATACGTATCAGTTGGCGGCTCGCAATCAAAATATTGGGGTTCAAAATGACAAAATATAGGTCCCTTTCTTCTGTAGTGGTTAGAAGATGGGTGGGACGAGCGTAAATTCTAAGTAAATAAAAAAATTGCGAATGTAATTAAAAAAAATTAACGATTCTATATAAATAAATAATTTTAAAAAATAACTGATGATTCTGAAAAATATATAACAAATAAATAATAAACTAAAACAAATCAAAAATTAACTATATTTTTCACCAATAAGCATTAAAATGTTTTTAATTTTCTCTTTTGCCGTTGTAGCAGTTTCAGTGCTTTCTAAAAGGTGTTAAGGCCCATTGAAAGCCAATGCAAGCCTTTCCCGGGAATTGTCTGATTTTGAAGACAGATTTATAGTGATTTAAGCTCAATTTAAGATTTTAAAATTTTCCATACAGGAAAATGGTAAAATTTATTATACTCAGTTGTTTATTTTGGAACTTTTATGATTATCTGAATTTGAACAAGGCGCCACCTGTTTTGACTATATTAAAAAAATATACTTTTTCAGAGAAAAACAAAATAGGAAACAAAACTATACTATGACAATTGTCAAGATAAGGTACGATAAGTTCAAATTCAAATGAATATCAGGTAAAATAAAACAGATAAATTCAATTTAGATTTTATTATCCACAATAATGACAAATGCAGAACTGAGGGTTCTGGAAAAAAACAAAATATAGTTAAAGTTGAACTGAAGGTTCCAAAAGACAATTAATGATGTAGAAAAATATAAAACTTAGGTATTAAATAAATTGTTATAAAAAAATGAAAAAAAAAAAAAATGATATTCGCAATTTAAGTAACCTGTACACAATTAAATACAAGTAAGCTCGGCTTTGTTTCGGTTTAAGTTACCGGATGACTAAGCTGAGGGATGGTCCTGCTGGTTCTGGAGGTAATCGAGCCTCTTCAGAAGTTCAAACGAGGTGGTGGTGCATTCAGTTCCTATTCAGGAAGGAGCCTTGTCCACTATAAGGTCTCTCGATTCTATGTGTTGCAGATTCACCGACGTTCTGATGCTGAGGAACTCGATTTCCACTTGGATCGGCTAACTTTCAAAACTTTTCTGGTCTTTTGGCTTAACTTGTCATCGGTAATACTCCCAGTGCATGAAAATGAAACATATGTGTGTGTGAGCTACTTATATTGGCAATAGAGAAAAATGGTGGTTAAAAGACGTCTTTTACTACCCCTGAGGTTACGTAAATCGGCCAAAAGACTGATAATAATGAAGGAATGCTATTATTCCCCAACGATATACCCTTAACGAGGTTCTAGACCATTTAGTCTGATAATTATATCCACCTGTGTGGAAAAAAATAATATTAAAACTAGATAAGTTAACAGAAGGTTAACTTATTCAGAAACTTAAAATTATGTAGCACTGATGCCAAAGTTAAGCTTAGTTGGTAAACTAATAGTTACCCCCTTGATTACTTTAAAACCATGCAGTGGTATCCTAAATAAATCTGAAAAAGGAATCAATTAAATATAATTGAATTGATTTAAATCCCCGAAAATATTAAAATTATCTACAGATAATTTAGACAATAGATTAACAATCTAAATCCCATATAACCCTATGGTTATATCAAACAAAAACCCAAAAAATAATAAAGTAATGAAAAAACTTAAAAGGAAATAGGATAGTAGAGACATAATTAGAGTAGGGTACCTTTTTTTATTAATTAACTGGCATTTAGTAGCGTAGCTTCCTTTATCAGGAACTATGCCTAAGTTAATTAATAAAAAAATACTAAGAAAGTGAAGAGAAAAGATGAGAGAAGAAAGAAATAAGCAACCTGTGTATATAAGCTGTCCGGAAGCCGCTTTATCTCCGTGTATTATTAGTGAATTAGGTTTAATATTTTGTGGCGATAAGTAAAGTAGAAAATTTTCAATCTTTTTCCAAAAGACAAATTATTACCTAAACACCGCACCTAGAATAATTAGTTAACCAAAAAATTGCAATAATCCACTAATTAGCGCTTCATCGATTTGTTACACAATAGAAAAAAAAACAATGAACAAATTATCATAAAATTTAATTTTATTTTAACACTGCAAATTATCCATCGACAAATTGACACAAATCGATAAATCCCTGCTCACCGGAAAAACACTCTTAAATAGCGAAGCGATAAAGGTCAAAATTCGTTGCAGGTATGAAGTTTAAACTATGCTATGTGCATTTACAACGCGATAAAGGTCTAAATCCCTTGTTAAGACACAAAACGGCTTTTTCTCCAAGAAAAAATACCCTCAAATAGTTGAAAACTATATCAAATGATGCAAATACACCCTTAATTAACAAGGTAGACCTAAATTAGTGGAATATACATTCGTTAATAACTAATAAATTCCTGCAACAAATACCCTTAGACAATTAATGAAATTCTAACGCAGCATTTAGCCAAAAATTCACCTTAAAGACAAATAAAGAAAACGCTCTACATTACCTATTGCTAAACACTAAACCATTTCACTATAACCACACTTTGATTAAAACTAAACTCTCCGGAGATAAGAAAAGAAAAGAAATAGGTGGGTTGAATTTACAAAATCAAAAGCTCTCTGCACTCCGCTGTACGGCCTTTTATACTGGTCAAGCCCCTGCCTGACGTAGCTTAGCGTCACCACACATAGAACATTCGATAAACTTCGAATTAATAATACAGGGTGCACTCGAAAAGTTCCTTCTCAATTATTAAATATAAAAATATGAAATAACAATTTCAATGACTTTAACGATATTTATTATCCTTTTGTTTGAATAATAAATATAAATATACAAAAAAATAAAATCCTAACGAGTATCCAAATGCTCGTTACAAGGGACAGAACAAAGACAATGACTTAAAGGTTGTCCGAGAATGGCTGAAAAATAAAGTCACACCTACTTGGCAAGAGATAGCCAAATACAGTAGAACTATAAAAGGGTACTGGACCCAGTGGGATTCCCTGTATCTTCACGATGACCTATTGCACCGGAAGTGGGAGAGCCCCGATGGAGTACATGTAGTCCACTAAGTGATACTGCCGAGGTCACAGGTGAGAAATGTATTGGAGAAGCTTCATAGAGCCGTTCAGGAGGACACTTTGATACTAAGAGGACACTGGCACGAGTTCGGGAAAGATTCTATTGGGTCAACTGCCGACGAGATGTAGCGGATTGGTGTACAAGATGTGATGTATGCAATAGTAGGACAAAGGTCTATGGATTCGCTCGCCAACGTTTGAAAGTTAATAGCGATAAAGCAAAAGCTAGAATCGACATGCATGCCACAGGGACACATTTTGAGAGAGGCGATCCAGTATGGCTGTACAATCCCAAGCGCCGAAAAAAACTTTGTCAGAAGCTGCAACGGAACTGGGAAGGCCCCTACACCGTCCACAAGAAAATCAACGACATGATCTACCGCATTCAGTTGTCAACGAGAAGTAAACCCAAGGTAGTTCGCATTGAGAAGTTAGCGCCATACCGTGGTTCAGAATTCAGATCCTCACCGTTGGCTTCAACCAGATCCTAGTAATCAAGTTATTCGGGGCGAATAACTAGAGAGGAGGGAGCAATGTTACGCAGCACCCTGCAGTAGCCTGCGGCTATCATAGGAAACGTACAGATAGAAAAAGAAGTGGAATGCTACTCCTCGCTCTACAGTGTGCTGCGGTCGTCATAAGTAATAGTACAAGTTAAAGAAGAGAATATTCCAGAAATGTCTAGAAATGTCATTACCCGTCAAGCACATTCTAGATGACAGGTCGAGAAGGTTCGAGAAGGTCAACCAAGCTATATAAGTCGACTACCTGACGTCAGAGAGGCAGTTTTATGATAGACGTTATACGTGAATGTTATCAGTTGAAGTTATTGTATCAGTTTTATAATTGTTGTTTAGTTAAAATAAATTACGATACCAAAAACCAGTGTAACAATATTTTAGGTAGGCAACCATTAATACAATGTAATATATAATAGTAAATATCATTTAGTTGTTATTGTTAATTAATGCTTAAAGGACATTAGTCTTATTATTTGAGCAGAGTTAAATGGAATAATCTCTACAACAAAAAAATTTAAAACTGTTTATTCAGTAATTTTTATAGAAAATTTATGATGGTTGTATACCGAGGGAACAAGAAACACCAAACTATCAATATTATTACATCAATTAAATGGACTAAAAGTAATACCATATATGTTATTTCGAAAGGTAAATGTTTAATTGGTAAAAGAACATACTTGTTAATACCTAATAGACCGAAACCGTTAATTCGGATTCAAAGGAATATTGATATTGTCACATTAGATTAATACCGCATTTACCAACGGTGTGACAGTATTCTCGTAGAGATGTTCACTGTACATTGAATAGATTTCAATTCGAGTACCATTCTCATGAGGCAATAATGTAGGTATCTCGTTACAAAGTCTAGATGAGAGACAAGTTAGATATTATTGGCCGGCTTTACGAAAAACAAATGGTATTATGTAGGATACGTGACGTAGAATAACATTAAAGAGAAAAATAATACACAAAACCAAAAGGACCTAAGTATCGACTATTATCGAATAGAATTAAACGAGAAAAATGACATTGTAACGGAAACGAGCCGTAGATTAACGCCGAAGATAAAAAGTAGTAAACAGTAAAATAGACAAAAACATCAAACTTTATTGCTAATGGTTCGATTTAAACGGAACAAACGGCACTTGTAGGAGACGCAAAATACATTAACGTGATACGCGCTAAGGCCTTTCTGGCTTTACACATGTTTTTTCTATTCAACGTTCATCTATACCACGTTCTCGACATAATGTCGTTTTCCTCGTTCAAATCTGACAACTAGCAACCGAGAAACACGCTAAGTCTGTCGTTAATCTATACTGCGTTCTCTTCATAATTCCGTTTTTCCCGTTTGAATCGGACCAATAGCAGTGAAGATACACGCTAAGGTCCTTTTGGCAATCGCATGTTTTTTCTCTTCAACGTTAATCTACGTCACATCTCCTTCATAGTAGTGCCGTTTGTACTATTTGAATAGAACCAATAATAACATCCGATGTCTTTTTTTATGTATACATTATAAAGTAAGAATTTCTTAAAAGTCTACATGGTGTAGCGATAAAGATGACGACTAGTAATCGGCAAACCTCTCTGGGTCGGTGGATCGATTCCCCGCGGTTTCAGCTTTTATTCTTTAATAAATAAAATTAATAATGGTGTATGTTGAGATGCTGTGATATCGAATAATGATGTATAGTAAGTTGCGGATTAATAAATTAATTAATAAGTGACTCCATCTAGCGGCATATGTAGCAGGCTGGCAACAAGGTCTCAAGGTCGAGTAAGGTTAGATTAGGTTAGGTTGACAACAGTTGGCTAGTGATGTCATGACACGTGACGTAAAAGACGAGTGACCTTGAAAGAGACAAAAATTGCTATTTTGAACCTTAGCAATTTCCCATGTTAATTTACATAAGGTTTGCGTTCTCCTAGCCCCTTTACTGAGCAAATAAAGATTAACTGAGTTGTAACTTTCAATGTTTTTTAAATATATGATGCTTACGAGTATGTTTTAGATGATATAATTCTAATTTCTTCTTCATTGGTATTTTTGTAAAACATAATTTTTTTCTAATTAAGTAAATGCAACCAAAATAGAATAATGCCTCAAATTTTCTAAAAACTTGTCAATAAAAAGAAAAAAATTATTTTATAGTAAATGTAGTTTTTATTAAATAACAGGTATATAGTATTTGAAACATCAAAATAAGTCAGAAAATGTAACTTACAACTATTTTCCACAGAAAATAAAATCAATTGTGTTTTTTAAAACGTTTTATTAATGTAATGAAAAGTATACAAAAAAATTTAGGTAACTTTAGAAAAAGATAGCAAAACATTGGCTTGATAATCCTAACATATTATATTAATAATTAAATTAAAATCAGCCAACAGTTGCATATAGAATACTATAGAACACACATCCACATGAAAGTGGCATAGTAAAATGCAAACAAAACTGAAAAATAATATTCTATTAAATAGAAAAAACAACATTACAAAAAAAGAAATATAAAAATATGAACATTGCCAAAATTTACAAATTCTTAAAAAAATCTAAATAATATAGAGGTACGCTTTTTTTTCTCGATTCATTCTAACAACCCTTTTCTTTTTTGTCTCAGAAATACCAGGTTTTGTAGAAAAAGCTTTATTTAATGTTATGTTGCCAAAATTAATCTGTTTTCTTTCACTTATTATTTCAGCTTCCATACAACTACTTTCATTATAATAGTATTTCTAATATAAAACGTTGGGCTTATCTTTTTCTAGCCTCATTACTTGTAAATCAGTAAACCTAACATTTCTTGTATTTACATACAAGTCTGTGGCAAGTTTTTTTATGTTAAGTATATCTTGAAAACACATTTCGTAAACTCTATACGGTTTCTTGTTTTCTTTTGCTGTTCTTATGATGCAGGCATATTGATCTGGTACATAGATTGGGTTGGCTTTTTTATATTTTGAAATCTCAGACTCAATTTGGGCATGAACACTATCGCCCTCATTTTGACTATGACCCTTGATAAAAAAGGTATGTGTAGTTGAATTAATTTTTAATGTATTTACTGCATAGATATAAAGAGCAAGAATAAATTTATTTTTATTCTGAGTAGAAAATAATATCTAGACTTTCTGCAGGATTTTATTTTAAAACATCTTTTAAATATTTCAAAACACAAGTTCCTATTTCATTGGAACCTCTTAATCCCTTACCTTCATGCCACAAATAGCAAACTCCTTCTGTTTCCTTTATATCAAAAATAGTCAAATTAAATACGTTTAGTTTGGAAACGTAGTAGGAGGAATTTGCATGTCCCGTTGGACAAGGCAACACTTTTTCAAGGTCATACACCAACACTTTAGTATTACCCCATGTTTTTATCTTCCTCTTTTTCCATTCTGCTAAGTTCCTTTTCCTTAATATGTAGGTTATACCGCTCTTCTATTTTTTCTTTTCTTTCTCTGATGCATTTTTGTATTAAAGGCACAATTCGCATTGGTCCTTTTTGGGCAAATGAAATATTGTGTTTTTCATTAAAGATTGTATATAATTGGTAATTTGCATAGTCGTGATTTTCTTCTTTGCTGAGTTCTACGTAATCTCTGTGAAGGTCAGTTAAACTTTTTCCTCCTATATACTCTTTTGTTATCCGGGATCGACAGTAGTGACTCTCTATTCTAGGTAAAGAGCTAACATGTTTCCTGATCCTATTTTTTATTTCTTCGTTAACTTTTTTATGGTTTTTGTGCTTTCCCCTTTTGTCCATCTCGATGACCTTTCCTGTTTCACAGTTTTTTGTTTTTGGACTATTATCTGAATTACTGTATTATTTGTGGCTAGAGTTGCCATGAAAAACTTTTTACAAACCCGTACTTTCGTTCCGGATATAATACAATGGAATGCATTGTTAGGATTTCTGGGCTGTTCAACATTGCTATATTTATATTTTGGATTAATGGATGTCATGTTAGAAGCTATCTGTATCTGTAACGTGTGGAGGGTGGGTTACCCACACGACACTTAGGCCTCATTAGGCCCATTGTGCATCCTCCTAAGATGATAGGCACCTCCTAGCTCGTCAGCCAGCCTACAGATTTAAGGTAGTTGACAACGTCGCCAAGAGGTGCTTCTCTTATATCGGCCGGTGTTAGCCGATACTCTCCGAACACAAATCTTCTAATAAATGAGAGCGTCGGGCAATCGTAAAGGATATGCTCGATGGTCTCATGTTAGAAGCT
>OV651815.1:10794804-10827486 GCA_927349885.1 Psylliodes chrysocephalus
GTAACTGGGTGTTCACTGCACAAATGAAACAATGGAGAAACCGCCCCTGCTTATACCGTGTATCTATTCTTAGGACTCATGGTGAATGCTCACCGTCTTCATTTAAGAGTTACGATTACTCTTTCATGTCAGGTATGAAAGAAAATATAAAATTTAATTAACGCAGACAACTTGTTATATCAAACTCCCCATAAAAAATTGCGGTCCATTTAAAAGAAAAATCTGAAACGGAGCCAGCAATATGAATTTCCTCAATCTCCTTCCTCTCCCATCCAGGTTTTTCCGTTTTTAATATTTTTCCGCAAATTTAACTGGAAGACGTCTTAACGTAGCCGTTGCATTTGACAAGTCAAAAATTATATCGGGGTGTATTTAATTATTCTTTATTAAATAAATTAATCCACATTCTTCCCCCTGTCGGATTTAAAATGCTGGATTCTTTCGTTTCGCACGACGAATAGCTGATGTCGAGAGGTTTAATTATTTTTTTTCTACTTTGAATTTAGCTTCAGCTCGGGGCGTGATTTCCTTGATTGAATCCTTAATGAACGACTTAATTTGACATTCAGTTCCTTCGATAAACGATTTTTTTATATAGGGGGAGCAAACAGTTCGATAATATAAGTGCGGAGATTAAGTCTCCGCCCCTAGGAACTCCGTTATTTTAAAGAAAGTTATAATAAAGCTAACATTAGCGTCTTAATTATTTTACTAAATAAAAAACCAATCATATTTGTAAGATTCCAACAATAAAGTTTATAAAGAGTTAAAATTATAGTTTGAACAGTGGCGTAACGTTTTGAAGGGTAAATGTGTTACTTGTTTATGCCTTACGCTACTAACAAAGCTCAATTAACTGATGTTTTGCTGTTAGATGTATCTTATAACGCCAAAAACGATTGCGAAATTTTATAAAATTGTTTCGTTTTATTGTGTGATTTTGAATCAAATAATCTTCAGTTATTCTATTTCCCATTTTTAATGGATCACTCTGTATAGGCACGACAGTCTCATCTTTTTATCTACTTCTCTTGCTCTTTAATTTAAGTTTTATAGTCATAATTGTTGACTTACTCAAACTACATTATTACTATTTTTATATCTTCTGCTTTGTTCCTTTTGCGCCTAAATTGTTTTATTTTTATTTTTAAATAATTAAACAATATTATAGTTTACTTATTCTAAAGTTGAACTACATTCTTTGGGAATTCGGCTTTAATGCTTCTTCATCCTCTTCTTAAAAGTATACAGAATCTCTAAAAAGTTTACAGTTTATCCAAAAAAAATTTCTGCGTTCTTAAAAAGTTTATATCATCTATAAAAAGTTTACGGCCTCTCTAAAAGTATTACATATTGTCTAGAATTATCTATAAAGTTTACACCACTATAAAAGTTTACATAATCTTTAGAATGTTTACGGCATTTATCTGTAATGTTTACAACATTTATTTCAGTTTATACCATATCTAAAAAGATTATAGAATCTTCATAGCGCCTCTCTAAAGAGTTTACAGACTAAAACGTTGATAGATATATTCCTCTAGATCAGTGGTCGCCAACCTCTTAATGTGTTGAGCTACTTTGTTAATTTTGGAATAAACAGCGAGCTACCCACACGGAAGCCACGTAACGCAACGTAAATGAAATCATTCACAGTTAATTTATCATTATATGTATTTATTTTACTATTTAACTGGTAATACATAGGTACTAATAATAAACTAATAACAAAATAACTAATATTACTAGTACGTACTTGTTCATAGCTACATTCCTACCTACCAAACGAAGGTGTTTGAAAAATAAACACAAACTTTTATCCAGCCACAACGGAATGTCACGTAAGATTTAAAAATAGTTAATAATAACAAAAAAAAAGTAACGCACTATCATGAACATAAACATTGAAAAATAAAAAAGCACGTTCAATGAGAAGACTGACACTCAGACTCATCGATAATTTTTTTAATGTTTGCAGTATAATTTGATACAGCCATTCGAATACAATTATCCAAATGTTCATCTGTACGTCGATTGCGATATTTGTTCTTAATAAACTTCATATTGGAAAAATAATATTCACACAAATAGGTTGAACTGAATAATGTTTTCACTTTCAAGGCAACACGGCATAGAACTGAATATTTGTCTTTACTTACAATAGGCCAGATACATTTGGTACTTGAGACTAACGATTTTAAAGCTAAATCATTTTGAAACTCAATTACTTCCATTTCTGTTGCAGCGATGTCTTCGCCAAAGTTCTGCATAACACAAGTTGCAAACTGTTGGATATCAATTTCCATAAATGGTGAAACAACAAACTGCGCTACTAAAGCCATTTCGTTGAAATCCTTAAAACGATTTTTGAAGTTATTCTTCAGGGTAGAAACTATTTCTACATGATATTTGCTGTCATAGGGTTCTAATGGATTTTGAGATATTTTTTCTGAAAGAATAGGAAAATGCTTGGCATCGCTGTTAATTAGGTTTTGTTCCCAAAACTCCAGCTTTTTGATAAATGCTTTTATATCAGAAATCATTTCCGCTAGTTCTTTGTCTCTCCCCTGAAGCTGCAAATTAAGTTCGTTTAAAGTCAGATTGAATTTTCTAGTTCCGGAGTCGGTTCATCGCGTTGTTTGAAAAATTGAACTATGCCATTAAAACGTTTCAGCACCCGTCCTCTACTTAACCATCGGACTTCAGAGTGAAGGAGTAGGTTCCCGTATTGACAGTCAACTTCATCGGCCAAGGTTTTGAATAATGTTCTTTGTAACGCTTGAGCTCTAATCTTGTTCACAATTTTTACCACCAGTTTCATAACGTTGTTTAGTTTCAGGAAATTTCCACATAATGCTTGCTGATGGATAATGCAGTGATAACAGAGAAATTGCGGAAAAGTTTCATCTTTACGACATAACGCCACCAGACCCTTATCACAACCCACCATAGCTGGAGCGCCATCGGTTGTCAAGCCTACCATTTTCGATATTGGAATTTTCTCGGAAGAAATAATATTTTTTAAATGAGAAAACAACTCCAGTCCAGTAGTGTGTCCTTCTAGTGGAATAAACTTCAAAAGATCTTCTTTAATCGTAAAATCACTAAAAACCATCCTGACGAACACGGCCATCTGGGCAGTGTCAACGACATCTGTTGATTCATCCAGTTGAAGTGAAAAATAAACACAGTTATCTAAGTCAGTTCTTAACTGTAAAAAAATATCATTGCTCATTACTTCTACACGTCTCATCACTGTATTAGCAGAAAGTTGCATAGTTTTTATAGCTGAAACTACCTCGTCTTTATTTCTAAAGTTGGCACATAACGAATCATATTGTTGTCCAATTAACTGCTTTTTTAACTGTTTCAGTTTCTCCTTTCTGGCGGCAGAATGTAGTGGGAATGATTTTTCAAAATTAGAATGATGTCTCTCAATATTTCCTTTTTTAGCAACGGAGACCGAAGTATTACATACATTTTTATCTTCAACTTCTGTAAAGAAGTATTGTTCTTCCCATTCCGAATGACCTTCCTTAACTTCTTACAACTGCTTGCCATAATATTATTTTTTGTTGTTATCTACTAACCCAACCGCTGGACGTTGGTTACGCGTTCAGTTTTAAACTAAGCGCAATGTCGCCGCGCCGTGCGTATTTATCCCGTTCAAAGCAATCCTGATCGTTCTCGAACACTAACGCGCTGGTCCGGCTGGTCGGTTCTAGCCGATTATAGCTTGATGACGTCAGCGGCAGATCGCTCACTGCAACGTTGCCGCTATTTATGTTTAATATTATGACAATTAGATTTTTTTGTGGAATTTTCGGAAGCTTCTCTGATTTTTGCAGTTTGTATTTTTTAAATTAAAATCGTTGTGAGAGCTACCAGAATTGCCTCCGCGAGCTACCGGTAGCTCGCGATCGACAGGTTGGCGACCACTGCTCTAGATCTTTAGAATATTTACAGCATCTCTAAAAAGTAAACCGCATAAATATATATTAAAGTTGAAAGCATATATAAAATGTTTACAGCAGCTATAAAAAGTTTACAGCGTCTCCAAATAGTTTACAGAATTTTTAGAATATGTATATTATCTCTCTCCAAAGATTACATTGTCTCTAAATAGTTTACATAATTTCTAGAACGTTTATGTACTGGACTTCCATTGTAAGTTTACAGCATCTCTAAAAGGGCGACAGCATATCTAAAAAACGTGACAATATTTCTAAAGAGCTTGTATCGTCTCTTAAAAGTCTTCAGTAACTCTAAAAGGTTTACAGGATTTTTCTCTAAGGTTAACACCATTTCTAAAAAGGTTACAGAATCTTTAAAACGCTTACAGAGCATCTCTAAAAAGTCAACAGTATATCTGAAAAGATAACAACTTCCCTAAGAAGTTTATAGCATCTCTCTGTCTTTATAAAGTTTATACCAACTCCAAAAAGTTTGCAGAATCTCTACAACGTTCAGAGCATCTCTAAAAATTCGACATTATATCTAAAATATTAACAGTATTTTTAAATATTTTGTAGCATCCCTAAACAGTTTCCAGTATTCTAAAAAGTATACAGAATTTCTTTTTAATATTTACAACATTTTTTGAACGTTCAAAGCAACTGCAGAATTATAACGTTCTCTTTAGTGTGTACTTTTTGATAACCACGTATACTGTGACAAAGAATAATATCATTTAGACCAAACTACAAAACCAGAATGGATAAAAAACTAAACATTTAAAAAACAAACCTGACAGGGTTAGGGCAAATGAGTCCCGTTTATATAAATAAGTTACACGATTCAAGTATCGCTCATTCTTCGGAAGCATTCGAGTCGAAAATTGGAGAGAAAATACAATGGACGAGAAGGGTTCGAGGGCTCTAATTGATGATAAATTGACGGATCTTTGTATGTAAATCGTGCGTGGCCATGAATCTCGCAGAAGTTTTACAGAGTCGGAATATGGTTTAAATTTCAATAAAATATTTATTAAATCGTTATTTTATAATATATATAGTATATAGTAAATTAAATTTAGGTTAAAATATTTTTAATTTAGCATATTTTTCATCTAACTTCATTGTTGTGCCATTGCCCTCTGTCGTGAATTATTTGCTTTTATTTTTCTGAATAATGCAAACATATATGAAGATCACTTAAAAAAAGATGAAACACATCGGTTTAGTTTAATTTCGTATCTTTGCCATTTGACCTTCTTTTTACCCTTTTAGATATCCTTTTGCTCCCCCCTCCCCTCCTCCCGAGGGCTTCCGACAGGCTTGGGTCCAGCTACGGGCTCCCTCAATTAGGCTTAGTATCCAGTCTGCTTTCCTTTCTCTTGTACCGCCATTTGGATGCTTTACTTCTTTCCATTCATCACATATTCATTCCATGTCGTCGATTGTTAACCACTATTCAGCTAAGTCCAGCGGTCGCTCATCCAAGACGTAACCGGAGACATTACTGCTTACAAAAACTTCTGGTCTGTCCAAGTTGTTTTTTTGATAGAGGTTGTTGAAATACCTCAACATTTTATTACGTCACCTTCTCTTCCGCGATACAACTTAAAAAACCAATAGATAATCACACGAATGATTGGTCAAACTGTAACGAGCGGGGTTGATAACGCTCGTTTCCATACTGTTTTCGTGAACGACCAGAAGCATTTTCTAATCACCGAAACAACAGTTTTTCACACGTCTTGAAAAAGCCAAGCCATTTTGTAAAGTCATACCGGCATTTTCATTTGTAACAGAAAGTATTACAAATTAAATGGTTATTTGTGACTATTTGTGACACAGGGTTGCACTCCTACTTACAAAATAAGTCTCTTCTTGTTAGAATTGATACCTAATTCTCCAGTCAATTTGATTTTTCTCCATGGATTCCTCAGGGTTCTGTCTTAGGACTACTTCTATTTTTAATTTATATAAACAATTGATTCATCGATGATACCATACTAACAGTGTTGGAGCCCAATGAGCTGTTGGTAAATGTTTATATGGCAAAAATGAAATTACCGAGGGGTGTTACAGAATGGATTCAAATCTAAAATTTAGAATGTTCAAATCTGAACAAAACTAACAAATGAAAAATATTCTGGACAAAAAGGGTTTGATTGCTCTATTGCATTTTTCACTAAATGTAATTTCATAGGGCTCCAGATCAGACTGAAAAATGGTTCAAAAATGTTTGTAAAATTAATCTTTGTTCTAAAATCTAAGAAAACTTGTCGCAGAACTTTTATAAGTCGAATTTTAATAGCGCCTTTGCCTTTATACTTACTTATTTTTAAAAAGGTTGTTTTCTTTAAAACTTTTTTTGCAGTAACTATCTTCCAAATTGTTTCTGATGATTAGATACTTAATTATCTATCTTAATTATATTATTTCTTTATTTGTCTTTAAAAAATTGCTATCTGATATTTAGACACCCCATGAAATTCTGTCCTGGTAACACAGTTTTATCCGCCATAAAATCATGCAGCAATGCAAGAAAAAAAGGCGAACCAATTATATTCATAGTAAACAATGTACCTAGGCAATAAATATCTTTAAACCCTCTTACAATGCATTGTTTAGTAACATTAAACATTTCCATTTCCAAAACCATAAATTCTCGGTAGACGTTATGCTAATTAAATGATTCTCCCTGATTTCCATGAGGGAGCAATTAACCGATTGTTAACTTTTATCTAAAGCTAATAAACCGAGCGAAAATATCAGGGTCGGGCAGCCAGCTTTTGCATATTAGCTTGGGACTCGTCAGCATCTGCTAATATAGGTACCTATGTCCTATTGTAATTTGAGGGACAATTAAATAACAAGATATCGCATATGATTACCGTAAGCAGTTTAAATGTTATATATTTTATTTATTGATTCTTTTTACGAACACCGTTCTAGTTTTTATTTTTAGTTTTCTACATTTTTTTCTTTTTAATAATTTTATCTCACCTACCTTCAACGATAATTGTTTTAAATTGAAAGGGTATATTTTTATATCAAAAATTAGCCTATATTTTTCTGATTTCATACGTAACAGTTTTAATTATAAAGTGCATATTAAATAATGAAATAAATGTTATGGAATACAAGCACCGGTTTAATACTAATTCAATTAAGGTGATTACAGCACCCCTTATAATTTTCGGACAAAGATATCTCAAAAAGTATGTAAGTATTAGTAATTCTTTAAGAAAACTTTGTTTAAAGATACTAATAAATTAAAGGAGCTTAGGAAAAAGGGCTTGTCTTTAAACGATGATCTTTCTAAGATCGAGAAAGAATAAATATTTTAAGACAACATCAGAAAACTGCTGGAGAAAAAAATTATAGATGGAAAATCATATTCAATAGATGAATTAGAAGAGAGATCTGCAGTGGGATTCTTATCTTTCGTACTCGGCACGTGTTGTAACGAGAAAGATTTTGCGATTCCTATCTGGGATATCGAGAAGGGAAATATATCGATCTTAAATATCAGTTGCACTCGCTTCATCTTTAGGTGCCGAGAATCGATTTTTAACTTGAAATCTTGTAATTTTGTGTCGATACTATCCTTCCTCCATGGTGTCGATAATGTCAATAAATAATTATTTAATTTTCGTTTTTATAAAATAATATGAGTATGAAAAAATGTTTCCTCCCAAGATCTGATATTAATTTACATTTATTATTAAAAATAGTGTTGCCAAAAATATGAAAAGAAGGAATTTATTATTATTACACAGAAAAACTTCAAACAACGGCTAAATTATTTTAAGGTTTGTATCTATACTCTTTATTAAAATAAAAATGTTTTATTGTAATTTATTAAACTTCAATTATCTACCATTGTAGTAACGATGTTTTTCCTTTTTTGTAGATACCAGATGATTTTGAAAATTGTTCATTTTTTAAATGATGGATAAACCTTTACATATAAGTTGGTAGTACCACACAAATGTCTGCAAAGTTCTTGTTATTCACCACACAAGAGCCAGCTCACTGATTCTACCAAAAAAAATCTGATTTGTCCAACACATAACTTTCCTATCTAGTTAACCTATTGCAGCATCTCTAAAAATGTTTAGAGGATAAACTAAATATATACATTTACCACATTCATCTACCTCGAAACATTTTTCTATAGATAATCATTGAAAACGAAAATACTGAAAAATTTAAATTTAGCAATTTTCCTCCAATTTTTCCATTACGGTCCATTTTAGAAAAGTCATTTAAAAAACAAAAATTATAGAGATCGATATCGCAAACAACTTTTAGTTTAACAATTTTCTTAAAAATCAGAATTTTGCACATTTTGTCAAATTTCTCGAATACGGACCATTTCAGGAAAATTTGACATGTTACAAAAATTATAGATAATAATATTGTAAGTAACTTTTATTTGAAGAATTTTCTTCCCCAAACGTAAATAACGAATATATTCCATAAAATATAAAAATGACCACCAATAAAGTACCCCCCAAATGTTCCGACTCTGTCCAAAATCTAATCAGTTCACCTCAGGTCGAAATAAAACTTAAGTTTAAAATTTAAGGTTTTTTTCCTTTATCCGTTTTTGAGTTTTCTTCAAAATTCGAAATTACACATTTTCTCAAATATCTCGAATACAATTTATTTTAGAGAAATTATGTATAGGATAAAAATTATAGAGAATTATATTACAAACAACTTTTATTTAAACAATTTTTATAAAAAATTATTTTTTTTACATTTTGTCAAATTTCTCGAATACGGACCATTTTAGGAAAATTTTGCATAAAACAAAAATTATAGATAATTATATTAGAAGTAACTTTTATTTAAAGAAATTTCTTCTCCAAACGTAAATAACAGATATATTCCATAAAATATAAAAATGACCACCTATAAAGTACCCCCCAGATGTTCCGACTCTTCCCAAAATCTAATCAGCTCATTGGACGCTGAAACAAAGCTTAAGTTTAAAATTTGGTGTTTTTCTGTTTATCGGTTCATGAGTTATGCGACCTACACACACACACACACACACGCACCCACACGCACACACACACACACGCACGCACCCACACACACACACACGCCCACACACACACACACACACACACACGCGCACGCACACACGCGCGCACGCACACACACACACACACACACAGAGACAGACAGAGACAGCATCGCGAAAATAGTCAAAACGGATTCAGGGGACCTCAAAACGTAAAAATCCGTCGAAAACTCGAGGTCGAAAAAAATCATGATTCCTATACTTTCCTTATATCTGTATACAGATAGGAAAGTAAAAAAGAAAAACAGAAAACGTCTTCTAAAAAGTTGACTGGAAAATAACCTACTAGAGGCGTTTTTATCTCTATTTAATAAAAATACACCGGATCTTCAAGATGCAGTAACAATTTGTGACATTGCCCCCTTCAGGAAATTTAAAAGGTGTATAACCTAAAACCTTCCTTCGGAACCTCCTGAAAGTTTTGAAGATGGTAAAGTTTTGTCTGAATCAGAAGAAACATCTTTAATATTTGATTCAGAGGGCTTAATAATAATGAGCAGGATATTCAAGACCAATCAACATAATTGAAAATAAACTAAAGGTATATTTAGAATTGCCCAACAGTGTTTTTAAAATCCTCAACCATATTTATGAGAAGGAAAGTGTAGCTTACATAAACCTTTTACATTTCTGTGTGAATTAAAAGAACTCATTTTGTAAGACTAAATACTTAATAAAACTGTTTGTTTTTTAATTAATTTATCACATTATTTCAGGGATTATAATAAATGTATACAAACAAAAATGTAAAATCTGTGAAAATTTTATTTATCTATTATTAAAAAATAAAAGTACCTGAATAAGATAAATGAAGTAAAAAACACTTTATTTACTAATAATAAATAATATATACAAGCCCTAACAATAATATAGTTGAACAAATTAAACGTTTCTCTAAAGATTCATTATCAAATTCAACTTTTTATCTACCTCAGCATTATTTACTTCAAATGTGGGAGAAACAGTGCAAAATACTTTATGTTCATGTGTAATTATTCTGTTTACTATGCAATTATCTCCTTTTCTCAAGTTGTTCATGGAAAATCGAATTATCTCCATATACTTGCTTGGCAGATCTAAAATTAATAAAATATTTAATGAAGTGATGATTTTTTTAGTATTTTCAAGAGTACATTTTTACGGATTCCTATTTTTCAATATTTATTACTTTTCTATGTTCCAAATTATTTTATAAAATATAAACATATTTGTGTTTTTATTATTCCAATTTAGCAATGTGGTAGATTTATTTATGTAAATACTATACATGTGTATATTAGTTGTAACAGAAAGAGTTTGTATATTTACACTGTATATTTACTACTTGTCAACACTTTTTATTAACTGCAAAATATTAATTTGCATCTTCTATGTCTTGTTCGGGAGGAGTTACTAGTTTATCTTGAAACAGATCATTCTCATTAACTAACCCTTGTGTATTCTAATTATTACATTCATACTGATTGGGAATTTTTTTTTAATTTTTAGTTATTTTAATTAGTCTTTGTTAGATTTTGAAGTAGATGGAACAGAGTCATAAGAATGTTCCTTAACAACTTGCAGTTTTAAAGGCGAGTTTCTTTTTATTTGAGTGTTGGCGGCTGCAACATAAAAAAATTAAATAAAAACATTAAATGAAAAAATACCTAGGTATTACCTTTATAAGTACCTATAAATCTTTAAAATGCTGAGAACAAACTTTCCTTTTATAAATTTTGCTTCTCTATTTTCTAGTTTTGAAGCATACTCTTCTTGCATCCACAAGTTCAGATTTTCCACTTTTATATTAAAAAATTACCTTACATCTACCGGTTTTTGGAAACCGGTGAAGTGTAACAGAATGCCATTTTTTCATGAAATAATTATTCCAGGGTTGCATTGAAGCACACAAGTATCTTTCACTCATTTGATTATATTTTAAAATAACTTAATATGTATTCTAAACGTCTATTTTAATAGAGATGACAAAAATTTTATACATTAGCTTAATTATTAAATAAAATATTTTAAACGAAACATTTTCTAACCAAAAACACCATTTAATGACATGGCATAACCATAAAAAATTATCCTTCCTCCATGCATAAAACGCCAGTCTTATTTTTACGTCTCGATCGATATCCAACTCCATTTAACATAAAGAATCGATTATTTTCTAGCGAATAGTGAGCTTCTCAACATATCCCGAGTACGAAAGATGAGAATCCCACTGCTGGAAGCGAAAAAGAAGAGGAAGAAGAAGAGTACAGTGAAGCGGAAGAGGCATACACTAATAGAGAAGAATCAGAGGTGAAAAGTTCAAAGGCTGAAAAGATAGAAAAATCGAATCAAGAACATAGAAGAAAACATAAAAGCTAAATCCAGTCCTGTCAATACTAGTAGTACTAAAAAAATGAAAAAATAAAATGTGCTCATTAAAGGATAAACCTAATATGTACATTAATTTATACAATATAGTTATTTTTTTTTTCAAATTAGTTTCCTAGTTTTTCATAGTTTTTCATATTTTTCATATTTTTTCATATTTTTTCATAGTTTTTCATAGTTTTTCATAGTTTTTCATAGTTTTTCATAGTTTTTCATAGTTTTTCATAGTTTTTCATAGTTTTTCATAGTTTTTCATAGTTTTTCATAGTTTTTCATATTTTTTCAAGTTTTTTCATAGTTTTTCATAGTTTTTCATAGTTTTTCATAGTTTTTCATAGTTTTTCATAGTTTTTCATAGTTTTTCATAGTTTTTCATAGTTTTTCATAGTTTTCATAGTTTTTCATAGTTTTTCATAGTTTTTCATAGTTTTTCATAGTTTTTCATAGTTTTTTCATAGTTTTTCATAGTTTTTCATAGTTTTTCATAGTTTTTCATAGTTTTTCATAGTTTTTCATAGTTTTTTCATAGTTTTTCATAGTTTTTCATAGTTTTTCATAGTTTTTCATAGTTTTTCATAGTTTTTCATAGTTTTTCATAGTTTTTCATAGTTTTTCATAGTTTTTCATAGTTTTTCATAGTTTTTCATAGTTTTTCATAGTTTTTCATAGTTTTTCATAGTTTTTCATAGTTTTTCATAGTTTTTCATAGTTTTTCATAGTTTTTCATAGTTTTTCCATAGTTTTTCATAGTTTTTCATAGTTTTTCATAGTTTTTCATTTTCATAGTTTTTCATAGTTTTTCATAGTTTTTCATAGTTTTTCATAGTTTTTCATAGTTTTTCATAGTTTTTCATAGTTTTTCATAGTTTTTCATAGTTTTTCATAGTTTTTCATAGTTTTTCATAGTTTTTCATAGTTTTTCATAGTTTTTCATAGTTTTTCATAGTTTTTCATAGTTTTTCATAGTTTTTCATAGTTTTTCATAGTTTTTCATAGTTTTTCATAGTTTTTCATAGTTTTTCATAGTTTTTCATAGTTTTTCATAGTTTTTCATAGTTTTTCATAGTTTTTCATAGTTTTTCATAGTTTTTCATAGTTTTTCATAGTTTTTCATAGTTTTTTCATAGTTTTTCATAGTTTTTCATAGTTTTTCATAGTTTTTCATAGTTTTTTCATAGTTTTTCATAGTTTTTCATAGTTTTTCATAGTTTTTCATAGTTTTTCATAGTTTTTCATAGTTTTTCATAGTTTTTTCATAGTTTTTCATAGTTTTTCATAGTTTTTCATAGTTTTTCATAGTTTTTCATAGTTTTTCATAGTTTTTCATAGTTTTTCATAGTTTTTCATAGTTTTTTCATAGTTTTTCATAGTTTTTCATAGTTTTTCATAGTTTTTCATAGTTTTTCATAGTTTTTCATAGTTTTTCATAGTTTTTCATAGTTTTTCATAGTTTTTCATAGTTTTTTCATAGTTTTTCATAGTTTTTCATAGTTTTTCATAGTTTTTCATAGTTTTTCATAGTTTTTCATAGTTTTTCATAGTTTTTCATAGTTTTTTCATAGTTTTTCATAGTTTTTCATAGTTTTTCATAGTTTTTCATAGTTTTTCATAGTTTTTCATAGTTTTTCATAGTTTTTCATAGTTTTTCATAGTTTTTCATAGTTTTTTCATAGTTTTTTCATAGTTTTTCATAGTTTTTCATAGTTTTTTCATAGTTTTTCATAGTTTTTCATAGTTTTTCATAGTTTTTCATAGTTTTTCATAGTTTTTCATAGTTTTTCATAGTTTTTTCATAGTTTTTCATAGTTTTTCATAGTTTTTCATAGTTTTTCATAGTTTTTCATAGTTTTTTTCATAGTTTTTCATAGTTTTTCATAGTTTTTCATAGTTTTTCATAGTTTTTCATAGTTTTTCATAGTTTTTCATAGTTTTTCATAGTTTTTCATAGTTTTTCATAGTTTTTCATAGTTTTTCATAGTTTTTCATAGTTTTTCATAGTTTTTCATAGTTTTCTGTTTCATAGTTTTTCATAGTTTTTCATAGTTTTTCATAGTTTTTCATAGTTTTTCATAGTTTTTCATAGTTTTTTCATAGTTTTTCATAGTTTTTCATAGTTTTTTCATAGTTTTTCATAGTTTTTCATAGTTTTTCATAGTTTTTCATAGTTTTTCATAGTTTTTCATAGTTTTTCATAGTTTTTCATAGTTTTTCATAGTTTTTCATAGTTTTTCATAGTTTTTCATAGTTTTTCATAGTTTTTCATAGTTTTTCATAGTTTTTTCATAGTTTTTCATAGTTTTTCATAGTTTTTCATAGTTTTTCATAGTTTTTCATAGTTTTTCATAGTTTTTCATAGTTTTTCATAGTTTTTTCATAGTTTTTCATAGTTTTTCATAGTTTTTCATAGTTTTTCATAGTTTTTCATAGTTTTTCATAGTTTTTCATAGTTTTTCATAGTTTTTCATAGTTTTTTCATAGTTTTTCATAGTTTTTCATAGTTTTTCATAGTTTTTCATAGTTTTTCATAGTTTTTCATAGTTTTTCATAGTTTTTCATAGTTTTTCATAGTTTTTCATAGTTTTTCATAGTTTTTCATAGTTTTTCATAGTTTTCATAGTTTTTCATAGTTTTTCATAGTTTTTCATAGTTTTCATAGTTTTTCATAGTTTTTCATAGTTTTTCATAGTTTTTCATAGTTTTTCATAGTTTTTCATAGTTTTTCATAGTTTTTCATAGTTTTTTCATAGTTTTTCATAGTTTTTCATAGTTTTTCATAGTTTTTCATAGTTTTTCATAGTTTTTCATAGTTTTTCATAGTTTTTCATAGTTTTTCATAGTTTTTCATAGTTTTTCATAGTTTTTCATAGTTTTTCATAGTTTTTCATAGTTTTTCATAGTTTTTCATAGTTTTTCATAGTTTTTCATAGTTTTTCATAGTTTTTCATAGTTTTTTCATAGTTTTTCATAGTTTTTCATAGTTTTTCATAGTTTTTCATAGTTTTTCATAGTTTTTCATAGTTTTTCATAGTTTTTCATAGTTTTTCATAGTTTTTCATAGTTTTTCATAGTTTTTCATAGTTTTTCATAGTTTTTCATAGTTTTTCATAGTTTTTCATAGTTTTTCATAGTTTTTCATAGTTTTTCATAGTTTTTCATAGTTTTTCATAGTTTTTCATAGTTTTTCATAGTTTTTCATAGTTTTTCCATAGTTTTTCATAGTTTTTCATAGTTTTTCATAGTTTTTCATAGTTTTTCATAGTTTTTCATAGTTTTTCATAGTTTTTCATAGTTTTTCATAGTTTTTCATAGTTTTTTCATAGTTTTTCATAGTTTTTCATAGTTTTTCATAGTTTTTCATAGTTTTTCATAGTTTTTCATAGTTTTTCATAGTTTTTCATAGTTTTTCATAGTTTTTCATAGTTTTTCATAGTTTTTCATAGTTTTTCATAGTTTCTTTTTCATAGTTTTTCATAGTTTTTCATAGTTTTTCATAGTTTTTCATAGTTTTTCATAGTTTTTCATAGTTTTTCATAGTTTTTCATAGTTTTTCATAGTTTTTCATAGTTTTTCATAGTTTTTCATAGTTTTTCATAGTTTTTCATAGTTTTTCATAGTTTTTCATAGTTTTTCATAGTTTTTCATAGTTTTTCATAGTTTTTCCATAGTTTTTCATAGTTTTTCATAGTTTTTCATAGTTTTTCATAGTTTTTCATAGTTCCTGTAATAATTATTAAAGTAATGTTTAAGTTATTAAAAGTGTGTCATGTGAAAACACGATCGATTTTAAATAATATTGTTAAATTTATAGATTCTGTTTATAATAAATATGAAATAATAAGGGTCTCAGAGTCGTGGCTAAAACCTGAAATTAATAATGATATTGTGTCTCTGCTTGGTTACAAAATATACAGAAATGACCGTTTAAATATAAAAAGTGGAGTTGTTATTTATTTGAACAATAATATTAAATCTAAATTAATTTCTGGTCTAGAGATAACTAATGAACAGTTGTGACTAACAATTGAAATTGATCATAAAAAATATGCTCTTAGCACCCTATATTTGTCACATGTTAGATTCTATGAGACATTTCTAAATGACTGAAAATGATTTGAGTAATGTTTTACATACACATGACAATATATTGTGTTTAGGAGATTTAAATATTGATAACTTAGACCCAGAGACTATTGAGTGCAAAAATTACAAAACATTTTCGATATTTTTGATCTAAAACAATTAATTGACCAACCAACTAGAATTATCTCAACAAGTATGTCATTGCTAGATTTAATAATATGTTCAAATGATCTTCCTGTTAAACAAGCAAATGTACATGAGCCTTTTTTTTGATCACAGTTTAATTTCGTGCACTATTCAAGCAAAAAAAGGTAAAATGGAACCTTGTATGTACACTTTCAGGGATTACACTAACTTTAACGAAATAAGCTTACATGATATAAGAAACAGCAATTTAAATAAAATTTAAACATCTTCCAATATTAATGATAAAGTAATACTCTTAAAAACATTTTTAATGATTGTGCTCCAATTAAAACTGTTAGAATTTAAAATAAAAAATCTCCATGGTTAAGGATAACTTACGTTTAATGATGTCACTAAGAGACAAAGCTTTGGCTAGATACAAGAAAACGAAATTAATGCAACATTGGAATTATTATAAAGAATTACGAAATTACACAAACGGTGCAATTTCTCGTGAAAAAAAATCTGATGTGTCCAACACATGACTTTCCTATCTAGTTTTTATAGGCTTTTTCCGGTTATTTTGTACAACCTATTGCAGCATCTCTATAAATGTTTAGAGGATAAACTAAATATATACATTGTCCTCGAAACATTTTTCTATAGATATTCATTGAAAACGAAAATACTAAAAAATTTAAATTTAGCACTTTTCCATTACGGTCCATTTTAGAAAAATCATGTTTAAACAAAAATTATAGAGATCGATATCGCAAACAACTTTTAGTTCAACAATTTTCATAAAAATGAGAATTTTGCACATTTTGTCAAATTTCTCGGATACGGACCATTTCAGGAAATTTTAACATAAAACAAAAATTATAGATAATAATATTAGAAGTAACTTTTATTTGAACAAATTTCTTCTCTAAACATAAATAACAGATATATTCCATAAAATATAAAAACGGCCTCCCATAAAGTACCCCCCTAGATGTTCCGACTTTGTCCAAAATCTAATCATTTCACTTCAGGCCAAAATAAACCTTAGATTTAAAATTTAATGTTTTTTCTTTATCCGTTTTTGAGTTTTCTTCAAAATTCTAAATTTACACATTTTCTCAAATATCTCAAATACGGTCCATTTTAGAGAAATTATGTATAGAATAAAAATTTAGATAATTATATTACAAACAACTTTTATTTAAACAATTTTTATAAAAAAATATTTTTTTTACATTTTGTCAAATTTCTCGAATACGGACCATTTTAGGAAAATTTTGTATAGTACAAAAATTATAGATAATAATATTAAAAGTAACTTTTATTTGAACAATTTTTTTGTCCAAACATAAATAACGGATATATTCCATAAAATATAAAAACGCCCTCCCATAAAGTACCCCCCTAGATGTTCCGACTTTGTCCAAAATCTAATCATGTTACGTCAGGCCGAAATAAACCTTAAATTTAAAATTTAATGTTATTTTCTTTATCCGTTTTTGAGTTTTCTTCAAAATTCGAAATTTACACATTTTCTCAAATATCTTGAATACGGTCCATTTTAGAGAAATTATGTATAAAATAAAAATTATAGATAATTATATTACAAACAACTTTTATTTGAACAATTTTTATAAAAAAACATGTTTTTTACATTTTGTCAAATTTCTCGAATACGGACCATTTTAGGAAAATTTTGTATGGATTAAAAATTATAGATAATTATATTAGAAGTAACTTTTATTTAAAGAATTTTCTTCTCCAAACGTAAATAACAGATATATTTCATAAAATATAAAAATGACCACCTATAAAGTACCCCCCAGATGTTCCGACTCTGCCCAAAATCTAATCAGTTCATTAGACGCTGGAATAAAGCTTAAGTTTAAAATAATTTGGTGTTTTTCTGTGTATCGGTTCATGAGTTATGCACACACACACACACACACACACACACCTATACACGTTTCACCATACTTGTGAGCCCATGTGAATAATACCGTACTGTGGGGACATTGAAACTGCGCACATGGCAATATAGATCTCCTCGCGCTGATTCTAACCCTATCTTTAAAATATCTATACACTCCAAATAAACACCTTACACACTATGAAAAAGTTGTGGGGTCAGACCCTACAAGTATTTAGACGTCAAATATGTGTGTTGGTGTCCTTTTAATTATTGTAACGTTGGAATGTGGGTATACGTGAACCCACAAGTAATGCAGATATTGTTATGTGTATGAGTGTTCCCATAAATATACGAGTTTACTTATGTTCATTTACCTGTACTCAGAACTTATGCATAATATAAAAAGATACACATGAACTCATAAAAAATGGAAAAACAAATTTTAGTGTAATTTAAACAAGAAGATAATATAGAAAAAAAGGATTGGTTAAAATTATATAGTGAATGTAATAATTTTTAACGAATCTTTAAAAATTTTAATTAAGATTACTGTTTAAAAGTTTTGAATTGACACTCGCTCTGGCTTAAAAATATGAGTTACATGGTCGCCCTGTGGAGCGGAAGGACAGAATAGGTCCATCCAGGCATTTACCTTTGGGGTAGTAGAAAATTAAAATAAATTAAAATAAATTAAAATAAATTAAAATAAATTAAAATAAATTAAAATAAATTAAAATAAATTAAAATAAATTAAAATAAATTAAAATAAATTAAAATAAATTAAAATAAATTAAAATAAATTAAAATAAATTAAAATAAATTAAAATAAATTAAAATAAATTAAAATAAATTAAAATAAATTAAAATAAATTAAAATAAATTAAAATAAATTAAAATAAATTAAAATAAATTAAAATAAATTAAAATAAATTAAAATAAATTAAAATAAATTAAAATAAATTAAAATAAATTAAAATAAATTAAAATAAATTAAAATAAATTAAAATAAATTAAAATAAATTAAAATAAATTAAAATAAATTAAAATAAATTAAAATAAATTAAAATAAATTAAAATAAATTTAAATAAATTAAAATAAATTAAAATAAATTAAAATAAATTAAAATAAATTAAAATAAATTAAAATAAATTAAAATAAATTAAAATAAATTAAAATAAATTAAAATAAATTAAAATATTGTGGAACTTTGTTTGCTGTAGAGTATGTCGTCTAGCTTGGTCTTAGACTTAGTAGCTTTGACAGTGGCTATCGCATGTAGTTGCATGGATTTGGCTTTTCTTTAACCAATATTAGAAACCTCATTCCACCTAGGCCTTTACATTAGCACAGGACGTGGAATGATGTATCCTCTTCTTCTTCACAGAACCTGCACAAAGTTGCTTCTTCTGCTGGATTGATGACACTTATATACCTTTTAAGGCAACAGTGTCCGTTAAGAAAACCTACTGTTATTCTAACGATTTGACGCTTTTGATCCAGTAGGTCTTTCGTAAACTTAGCCAATGGTTCCTTAAAGATCTGTTTGGCATGTATCAGTCTTGTATAGTTGTTCCATTCCTGATACTTTTTTTTGCATCCATTGTTTGAAGGATGCCTTGCACAAAGCCTTGCAACTCCACAGAAGGGTTTGGGGACTGTCATAGTCTTATATAAGCCTTCTCGGGCTAATTCGTCGGCCTTTTCATTGTCCTGATATCCCTTATGGCCTAGCACTCAGGCTAGGGTCACCTTGTTTAGACTATTTAGCTAAGCCAAGTCATCTAGATAGTCTTTCACCAGTCGTGATTTGATTTCTAGTGAGAGAATTGCCTTTAGAGCTGCTTGGCTATCAGAGTATATGGCAATAGTTTTGCCTGCTACTTACTTATTTAGTATTTCTCTTGCACAGTGTTGTATGGCTATTAGTTTTGCCTGGAGCACTGTTGCATGGCCCTTTTTAAGACTCTGATAAGCGCACAATTGGGTAAATTAGGGCGTATTAGTTTGTATTTTTTTTTTAATTACTATTTCAAACTTAAATATTTGTAATTTAACTGCCGGGGTGCTTGTTTCAGGCGAGTACCACATTTTGTAAAATACCTACATACCGAAATAATACTCAATAAATACATATTCAAAAAAATATTTTTTTAAATGATGATTTTTATGTACCCCTTAAATAATAATATAGGCACCCACACCTAAAATTTCCTGATCTGACAGATATATTACTCACGAGGCGAGTTGATTCGACTATAAATGAAAATTCAAACGTTTTTTCTTAGTCCGTATAATAAAAGATCTTGTAATATCATGTAATAGTTAATTAATACCTTCATAGTTCTTCATCATAATTTAATTAAAAAAACTTTCAAATTTTAAATAATTTTAGCCAAAAATAAATATTATTTTAATATACCGGGTGTCCCAGATTTTTTTGCCCAGCGGATATCTCGGTTATTTAATGATATAAAATTGTAAAAAAAAAATATGAATAATATTTGTCTAGTAGCCTTTTAAATTCCACTACATAAAGTTATATTCATCAATCCACCCCATAGGAACAACCCCTAACTTTTTTTTTTCAAATGTCACCCCTATATTTTTTTTCGCTGATATAAATACTCAATTTGTCCCGAATGCAACGATATGATATTTGATATACTTTACAGAGTCATAAAGCCGGTAAAGACTAAAAACCAATGTTGTGGTTAAAGTCATTAATTTTGTATCACCTGGTATTTTCTTTTTATTTTGATTAGAATTGCTTCGTTTTTGTTTTTTTTTTTGTTACCTATAACTAACTAACGATATGCTTAGACCATTTCTGAAATTGTTCGCTAGCTATAAACAACAGACAAAATGCCCTTTACATTCACTCCAAACGAATATGTTGATATGCTTTTAATTTTTGGTGAGTGCCAAAAAAATTCTCGTGCTGCTGTACACTTGTATCAACAGAGGTTTCCTGAGCGCCGACAACCATCACGTAAAACATATTCTTATGTTGAGACTAGGATGAGAGAAGGGTCATTTCCAGGAAAAGACAAACATCGTCAACATGCTGCTGCTGTAAGAACTGAAGAAATGTGCATTAATGTATTAGCTTATGTGCAAGTACATCCCCAGATATCGACGCGAAACCTAGCTAACGAGGTTCATATTAGTAAGTCGTCAGTACAAAGAATCTTAAAATCCTATAATTTTCATCCGTTTAAAATTCATTTGCATCAGGAACTTAGAGCTGGAGATTTCGAAAGAAGGATAACATTAATAGCACATTTTGAAGATTTAATGGAACGAAATCCCAACATTTTGAACCAGATATTGTGGAGTGACGAATCAAGGTTTCACAATAATGCTACTGTAAATCGTCACAATATGCATTATTGGTCTCCTGAAAACCCTCACTGGGTTAGGGAAACTAACTTTCAGACCATCTGGGGAGTAAATGTGTGGTGTGGATTATTTCAGGGACGACTGATAGGTCCCTATTTTTTTCAAGGTACGTTAACTGGTGCTAGGTACTTACACTTTCTTGAAAATGACCTTCCAGAACTTCTTGAAGAAATTCCAATACAAGAAAGAGGTGCTATGTGGTGGCAACAAGATGGAGCTCCTCCACATAATAGTAATTTAGTTACCCAATTTTTAAACGAACGCTTTGAAAATCAGTGGATAGGAAACAGCGGCCCTTTGAGGTGGCCTGCGCGTTCACCAGATTTATCGCCTCTAGATTTTTTTTTATGGGGATATCTGAAGACCGTGGTATTTGAAACACAGCCATTGAATTTAGAAGATTTGCAAAATAAAATAGTACAAGCCTGCAATAACATTACATCAGAAATGATTACAGCGTCATGTACTCGTGAACTCATTCGACGTTTTGAAGCATGTTTGGCAAGTAATGGGGGCCATTTCGAACAATTTTTGTAAATATTCAATTATTTAAAAAACATATTAAGAGGTTTACCTATTCATTGGATTTGTTATTTTTTAATATAATAAAATGATAAAATGTAAACTAATTATTAATGACTTTAACCACAACATTGGTTTTTAGTCTTTACCGGCTTTATGACTCTGTAAAGTATATCAAAAATCATATCGTTGTATTCGGGACAAATTGAGTATTTATATCAGCGAAAAAAAATATAGGGGTGACATTTAAAAAAAAAAGTTAGGGGTTGTTCCTATGGGGTGGATTGATGAATATAACTTTATGTAGTGGAATTTAAAAGGCTACTAGACAAATATTATTCATATTTTTTTTTACAATTTTATATCATTAAATAACCGAGATATCCGCTGGGCAAAAAAATCTGGGACACCCGGTATATTTTATTTTCAAAAATATTTTGTATTTTATAAATTACCAATTTTAACGATATACTTTATCATACAAAGTGTTTATGTTCTATAGGAATCCGTTATAAAAGAAAGGCGTGTCCGACTTAAAATTAAAAAGTTGACACCTACTTTCGGTAAAAGCGAAAATGACAAAATGTTTTAAATGTTTAATACTCTTACTAATTTTTAAGAAAATCTGTCCATTAGTTTTTTAGATATACAGAGTGCCCCTCGTCGCTGGACACCTTATATATCTTGGTTCTTATTTTTTTATATTAGAACAACCCGGTGTCTTTGTATGTATTAACTGAACTAACAAAAATTACTTAAAACAATATCAGAAAATGCTGCCGCACCAAGAGTAAATTATAAAAAATATCATTCGCATATGTCACCTGCCCCAAAAGGTACTGAATACTACATTAGTTATTGTGTCCCCATAACTGTATGCGTATTGGGATCCGCTTACACACAAATTTATGAAACCAATATTTATTGAAATATATTTATTTTTTGTAGGGGGCGCCACTTTCTAGTACAACAATTAGTGCCCACTTCAATACCGAAGTCGAAAAATATACACACCTGATATTTTACCTAGTTGTGGGGACAGTAACTTATTTAACAATTTTGGTAAAAGTAATAACTCTAGATTAGTTAAAATTAGATGTGCCACGAACAAATTTTTTTGCGAGATTTTTATGTAGTAATGATCATAAAATGAAAACAAACAACGAAGATGAAGCCAAAAAAAGTTATGGGGACAAGTGTGTATGTCCCCACAACTTTAAATGTCCCCACAACTTTTACTGTCCCCACAGTCCTGGTTTTATTCAGGCGATTATCCCACAACTACGGCAAAACATACGCACACACACACACACACACACACACACACACACACACACACACACACACACACACACACACACACGCACGCACGCACGCACGCACGCACGCACGCACGCACGCAAGCACGCATGCACGCACGCACGCACGCACCCACGCACGCACGCACCCACACACACATACACACATACACACACACATACACACACACACACACACACACACACACACACACACACACACACACACACACACAACACATACACACATACACACACACACACACACACACACACACACACACACACACACACACACACACATACACACACACACACACACACACACACACACACACACACACACACACACACACACACACACACACACACACACACACACACATGAGTTATGCGACATACAGACACACAGACACACACAGACACACACAGACACACACAGACACACACAGACACACACAGACACACACAGACATCATCGCAAAAATAGTCAAAACGGATTCAGGGGACCTCAAAACGTAAAAATCCGTCGAAAACTCGAGGTCGAAAAAAATCATGATTCCTATACTTTCCTTATATCTGTATACAGATAGGAAAGTAAAAAGGGATATTTGGAATTTCGTTTTAGACATAGTAACCAAAAAGAAATGTGGAAAGACTTAGGTACGTTTATAGTAAAAATAAAATTAATTACATTTTTCAGGACCTAAACAGAATTAATAAATTTTCCATAGACCCTTCAAAAAGTGATTTTGCTGATACTGACCTAATGTCTTACTGTGGACAAAACTTAGCCCATAACATTATCTTGAAACTTGTCACAACCATTGAGGCAGACATATTTTGTGTACTATCAACAATAAATCCAAAGCTGTAGGTATAGACAGTGTTAACATAGAAATGTTGCTGCATTGTTGTCCAATCATATTTACCTTACGTGTCACATATTTTTAACTATTGCATAATTTAGAATGTTTACCTTGCTATGTGGAAACGTACTCTTGTAATCCCATTGACAAAAATGTCAAATCCCAGTAGTCCTAAAGATCTGAGACCAATTAGTATTTTATGAGCAATTTCTAAAGCTTTTGAAAAACTAATCAATAAACAACTAATATCTTTTTTGAAAACCGATAATATTTTACCTCCTCATCAGTCCGATTACAGATATTTGCACAGTTATACTACAGCTTTGTTAAAAGTTACTGATGATATTCATAATGCTTTGAATGAAAATAAAATGGTCGCGTTAATTTTGTTAGATTATTCGAAAGCTTTTGATCGAATAAATCACCAATTGCTCTTATCAATTTTGCATTATATAGGTTGTGATAATAATAGTATCAATTTATTTCGTAATTATTTGAGTAATCGTCAACAAGCTGTAATTTATAATTCGTCTTCTTCGTGTTTTCACAAGTAAAAAATGGAGTGCCGCAACGATCCGTTTTAGATCCTATTTTATTTATCTCATTTTTATATATACACAATAATTATATCACACATTTTCTGAGGAAAACATCGGTATTGCTTGCCAATAGATCAATCAGGATATTAATTCTCTCATTAATATGTCAAATAAATTTTGTCTTTCAATTAATAGCACTAAATCAGTAGCCATACTTTTTGGAAAAAGCGCTCTTGGAAATAGATGTATCGGAAAATTAAAACTAAATATAAGAAGAGACGAGCTACATATCGCAAACTCTGTCAAAATCCTTGGCTTGATGATTGACTTCGATCTATGTTTTACATCTCATGTCACAATGATGCTTCGAAGTGTTTTTGCAAATCTAAAACTAATATATGGTAGTAGGGGTGTATTAACTTAAAAAACAATAAATCATGCTTTGTAAAGCACTGTTATCGTTATCCCACTTAAATTATGAGAATGAAGTATTTAGGCCTGGGCTTTTGAAAAGGGGTCAATTAAGATAACAGCGAGTACAAAATTATTTTATTCGGCTTATTTATAGTTTAAAAAGAGGCACACCAACTTCAAAATATTTAAAGGAATTGAAGTGGTTAAATTTAGCAGAAAGGCGAGTTTTACATGAATGCTTACTTTATCACAAAATTATAACTACTGAAACACCAGCCTGTTTATATAGTAAAATTCGATTCAGAACGGACGTCCATAATTTAAATTTAAGGAATAGAGGTTGTCTACCTATGCCAAAATATAAATCAGTTTTGTTTGAAGGCTGCCTCCTAACATTGTTAAGCTGTACAACTGGTTACCAGATGACTTGAAATTATTCACAGATCATATCTTATTTAAGTATAAATTAAAAAATGTAATGCTAGATAGAAAATTACTAATTAACTTTGTAGGCAGATAGTTATAGTTTTTAGATAAATTTTAATATCATTTTTTTTTATTATATTAGTATTATTGTAATGTTATTATTGATATACTGGTTCATACTCATCTGGCTAATTTTATTTTTTAAGTTAAAATGTTAAGTTGTTTACGGTTTTGGGTTTTCAATATTTTTTGTCTCATATTCGTAAAGCTATACTGTGCGTTAAATTGAATAATTATTAAGAGAATATGCAGGGCACATCTATACATCGGAAGATGTATGGGTATGTCTATCATACTGGTTAAGTGGAAGAGCAAAACTCTGATTTTTATGAGAGATTTTGAACTGTGCCATTGGGCAAACTATTTGTATTTTTATATTTTTTTCTTTCTTTGTATTAGGTACTTAGTTTGGCCAATAAAAGCATTTATTATTATTATTATTATTATTAAATTTTGAAATAACCTAATAAAAATAAATGCCTTCCCTCTTAATATAATCCCAAAAAAAAAAAATTCGCCAAAATTAATGGTTAAACCGGCTCGTTAATTGCTATCCTGTGGTGTAAACTGGTATAAATCGTTGCAAGAAACGAAATACGTCATTATTTACTAATAATAAGTAACTACAATTTCAATTTTCAAGTTCTTACTTTTAAAAATACACACATACAATCTTTCCCCCTTGTCCCCTTACCCTCATTTCCCCCTTTTCTGATCTTTCTTCCCTTTTCCCCCTTTTCTGACTTTTCTTCCCTTTTCCCTTAAAATATGAAAATCCAAAATGTGATGGGTAGCTATAATTCCAATTTTCAAGTTCCTACCTTTAAAAAATTTGATACTTCCATACAAACTTTTAACCACCGTTTCCTCCCTTAAAATATGAAAATTAAAAACCTTGAAACACTTCATTATTTATGTATGCTCAGATGCTGTATTTAAAATTTTCATATATACGGGAACCGTATATTTTTCCGGGATAAACAGTAGTCTATGTATTATTTCAGACTATAATCTATCTTTGTGCCCAATCTCATCCAAATCCATTCAGCCGTACTGGCGTGATTGAGCAACAAACATCCATCCATACATCCAAATTTTCGCATTTATATATTAGTAGGATTAAAGTACCTAAATCAATTCTAAACAAAAATAATTGTTTTATTAACAGTAAAGTGTTTATAGAAGTTTGAAAAATGCATGTATCTCACTTACATTATAAGGAATCAATCGGTTCTTCAATACAAGCAGAAACAGATATAACATGTAAGATTCAAGGACAAGATGTCGGATTTTCTGTTGGTCGATAAAGTAGTTATCTTTTTAAAACTTAAATATAATATTTAAATATTTAAACTTGCCTCTAAATGTCGATATACGCCTTTATCGTAAAATAAATTCTTATTTTTATTGAAAAAGTAAAAGTAAAAGCATGTCAAATTTTGGACATTGTCGAAATTTAGTACATCTACGTTCTACACTCTCTATACTATTTTTACTACAAAATTCTAACATTTATATTATCATTGTATTAATTACAATTTTCGAAAACTTTAAAATTTTTATAGAATTAAAAATTATTATAAAATTAGTAGTATTTTATACTCATAAATTTTAATAGTCACTAATAGATGTGTTTTTAATAAATTTCTAATACCCATTTAAATCGTGATATATTTTACTTTTTTATGGAAAAAAAATTTAGTTAAATATAATTTACGAACAATTTTTGTATGCATTGAATTTCATTATTTCCATTTAGTTATTACCTTTTCAGATTATTTTTCCTTAAACCCTGTAACAACACTAGCATTAAACGGTTTAGCAAAAAACGTTCACCCCAGTAGTATGCAACCTTTAGTAATACAAAAAAAAGTAACATTAACACAATCGACTTTTATGTTCTTTTATAAAAACTGAAGTAAAATATGTACATAATTCTGGCAATTTTTTCCGATTATCAGGGGTTGCCAGTACATTATTAGGTTAATTCATCATGTCGGTATACGCCTACAGATCAGAATTACACGAAAAAGGGAAAAATAGCTATTTGATTTTATTTTCCGAAAACGTGTGTAACAGATTTTTAGATTAAAGGATTGATTCCCTTAGGAGCGGTTTATTTTTTTCTAATTTTATTACTGTAGACTTTTATATTAAAACACTATTTTACTTTATATGGATATTTTATTGTTGTTAGATACGAATTTAACACTTCAATATTGTAATACAGAATGCATAATATTAGACAAAGAGTGCCGAATTATATTACTACGTATATGATTCACCACTGATCGAGTAATTCGAGATATACAGGGTGTAATAAAAAGCTAGGGTCATAAATGGAACCACATATTCGGGGCTCAAAAATAACTCGATTGACCACAACTTACCTTAAGAGGAGTATTTACTTGGCTTTAGATCAGAGCATGCAAGGGTTTCGTAGGACCCCATATTTCAAGTTTATTTTTGAATTTTTGAAAAGAAAAAAAATATGTACTTATATTGAATTTTGAAAAAGTGTTACCAGAGGAGCATAGATTGAACCTTTATCTACACGCACATATTTTTTTCTTTTAAAAATAGTCAAAAATAAACTTTAAAAGTGGGGTACTACGAAACCCTTACATTGCAAGAAAGTGGCGCCTCTGTTAGATTTTTCAAAAATTAATATTTGTGAATGAAAACAATTTACAATATATTTTACTGATGTTTAACGAGTGCTAAATCAATTTTACGTATTTGTACACCTAATTTTTTTACGTAAATTATTTTCGTAATACTAAGATTGGCGCGTATATATTATATGCAGGAGTTTCATAGTACAACCAATTTTTCGGATTATTTTTTATTTTTCCTAAAAGAAAAATTACGTAAATACAAGTAAGGGCTGAACCCGTACCTCTTTTGAGTTTCTTTTTGAAAATTTTAAACAGTCTCTTTCGAAAAAATCTAAGATGTTTTTCTATCGAAACGAAATAAAAATGTTAAAATATGATAGAAGGGAGCAATATATTTAATTTTTGCCTACAGGAGCATTTATTTTTCTTACATAAAAAATCTGATGTGTCCAACACATGACTTTCCTATCTAGTTATTATAGGCCTTTTCCGTGAAAAATGCAAAATTTACTTTCAGTTTTTTATACGGATTCGATTAAATTTTACTAAGGATTTCATGTCCTTCGACTCAATCCTTGGCCTTCCCTATTCTCAAATGTGATTTATTTAAATTCTAGAGGAGCTCTAGAAAAAATCTAGACCGTAAAAAGTTCAAATATTGGCGTTCAGATTTATTTACGAAGAAGATGAAATTTCACCAAGGATGTCATGTCCTTCGACTCGATCCTTGGCCTCCTCTCCTCGCTAATTCAATTTATTTAAATGCTTGAGGGCTTTTAGAAAGAATCTGGTCCGTGAAAAATGCGCAAAATTCACGTTCAGTTTTTTTACGGAGTCGATTAAATTTTACTAAGGATTCCATGTCCTTCGACTTGATCCTTGGCCTGCTCTCCTCTCAAATTTGATTTATTTAAATTCTTGAGGGCCTCTAGAAAAAATCTGGACCGTGAAAAGTCCAAATACTCACGTTCTGATTTTTTTACGGAGTCAATCAAATTTTACGCCACTGCTTTCTTGGTGGCCGCTGTGTGCCTAGGCCGCTAGCTTCAGTGTCGCCATAACACAAATGAATTTTTGCATTTTGTGCTTTTGGACTTCTCGAGGAATAACAGTGGAGAAAATGTCTCATAAAAAAAAAAACAGGAACTAATGCTTTCATTCCAAAAAAAGTATTATGGTCAATAAAAGGAATTTCGAACTGTAATATCTTTAAGCCCTTATTTAAAACCTTTAAATATTAATATTATTATTATACAAGAGTTATCCTTACAAATTGATAGAAATATCGGACTTAAATTTATTGATATAAACATTATTTTTATAATACTAATAAATATACAGGGTGTCCCGAAATTAGACGGTCATATTTTAACAGCATAATCTAAATCTTAAAATATGAGTAAAAGTTCATATAAACATAGGTCCGAAAACGTTTCGAGATACAGGGTGTTAAAAGTGAAGTCCTGATGACACACTTTTGTAAATATTTTCTAAACGTTTAAAGATAACTAAGTGAAATTTGGTACAAATACTTACTGTTTAATACGTGATGTTGAAGCTTGTGGACTGTATTTTCGTGTCGTGTACTCAAAATTCTCGTGAAATTTCCAAATTTTTATTATATAATATCTATATGACAATTCATTGACCACTCCTCGCACCAACATTTTAAGCAAATCTCCATTATATGTCATGTGTAGTAATTGCAACAGCATAAACTCTGAGTTGGATATATTTAACATTAGAATTTTGGACATAAAACATTTGATTTTGTGATTATTTTATCGTTTTAAATAGTCTGTTTTTTTTTTCTTTCTTTAATCTATATTCTTTTTTGTAATTTTTATATTAAATTTTTTATATTGTATTTTGCTGATATATTTGTTTTGTCATATTTTACCTGTTCTTTAATTGGGAATTTCCTGTAGAACAGTTTATAAAAATAAAAAAAAATAAAAAAATAAATAAATTCATATTTTTCGTGACATTCAAATCAATAACTACCATAATTGAAGTGGCGTGCAATATAAGTTATTCCGGTACAAATTTACCTATTTAATTAAACACTTCAAATTCTTCAAATAAAAGTTACTTCTAATATAATTAATTATCTATAATTTTTGTTCTATAACAAATTTTCCTAAAATGGTCCGTATTCGAGAAATTTGACAAAATGTAAAAAAAATATTTTTTTATAAAAATTGTTCAAAACAAAAGTTGTTTGTAATATAATTCTCTATAATGTTTATCCCATACATAATTTCTCTAAAATGGACCGTGTTCGAGATATTTGAGAACATGTATAAATTTCGAAATTTGAAGAAAACCCAAAAACAGATAAAGAAAAAAACATTAAATTTTAAACCTAATTTTTATTTCGGCCTGACGTGAAATGATTAGATTTTGGACAAAGTCGGAACATCTAGGGGGGTACTTTATGGAAGGCCGTTTTTATATTTTATGGAATATATCTGTTATTTATGTTTGGAGAAGAAAATTGTTCAAATAAAAGTTACTTCTAATATTATTATCTATAATTTTTGTTTTATGTCAAAATTTCCTGAAATGGTCCGTATTCGAGAAATTTGACAAAATGTGCAAAATTCCGATTTTTATGAAAATTGTTGAACTTAAAGTTGTTTGCGATATCGATCTCTATAATTTTTGTTTATACATGATTTTTCTAAAATGGACCGTAATGGAAAAGTGCTAAATTTAAATTTTCAGTATTTTCGTTTTCAATGAATATCTATAGAAAAATTTTTCGAGGTAGATGTATGTGGACAATGTATATATTTAGTTTATCCTCTAAACATTTATAGAGATGCTGAAATAGGTTGTACAAAATAACCGGAAAAAGCCTATAATAACTAGATAGGAAAGTCATGTGTTGGACACATCAGATTTTTTAGTAATATAATTATGATGATTTTTTCATGTAGGTAAATTCAAGTACAAGTAAATTGAAATATAAGAGAATTCAAGTTACCTTCCGATTTTTTCGTTTATAGTTTATTGGCATTTATTATATATTTGCCTAGTATGATGTTAACCAAAATTATTTAAAATTTTAAATTAACATTAAGTAGGGGTATCTAAATAAAACACTGTCCTAAAAATATAAAATTTTTTAATTAATAATTACAAAAAAAACATGGTATGGCAAAAAATATCGTAAAAAACTGTACAAATTTTTAAAATACCGTTTTAAATATATTAAAAACCTTAATTTTATTAACTAAAATTTCATTTAATTTTTTTATGCTTAGTTATTAGTGTTATTACTTAATACAATGTTTTTTTTGCAGGCAGGTGGTGTTCCAAAAACAGTTGAATCAGAACTAAAAACCCATACATTAGATATACATACATACAGGTAATAAATAATGTTTAGAGGTAAACAAAAAATTAATATTTTGTATTTTTACCTGTTGGATAAGTCATCCAAAAATAGAAAGCCTTCACACCGTCTGTGGTTTGCATCTTTTCTGATATATTTAGCACCATTTGCACGTACCAAAACATCTTCAGGAAAAAAATGTTCTGAACACAACTCTGGGTTTTTACGAAGGAGCTGATTTTCAAAGATCCCTACTAGAGGAAACCAAAGTTTTCTTTTCTTGGGATCTTCCGGAAACCTAAATAGAATGTTAAAATATATGTTAAGGTGCCTAATAGGTCAAATCATTTTTAAGGTATTCTACATTTTACATTAAATTTTCTTTGCCACTATTTAATAATTATATATTGGTATAAGAATAATTTACTAATTTATGAAAGGAATATCACTTTAAAAACTGTTTTAAGACTGTTTTAGACTATACAAGTTTTTGATATAATTTCTTGTACAATTTAAATTGTATATTATCAAACTTGCAGTAAATTGTCTGAAAAATTAGATTAGATAATCATTTTCAAACAATTTACTATATGATCCTATACAATTTAAATTCTATAAGAAATTGTATCAAAACTTGTACAAGAAATTGTATAGTCAAAACAATCTTAAGACGGGTGCCCCACTCCACTGGTTCAAATGAAAACAACATATCTTAACCTAAAAATACTTACCGATGAAAGGATAATTTTCGATTTAAGTGATCTTATTGAACACTACACCTATATGTACTATAATTCTTTATATTTCTCACAAAAGTTCACAAAAATAGTATTTTATAAATAAATAAATTAATAAGTCACACAGAAACTGTCAGAAACACAAAATAGCTGTTAGGCCCGATTGGCAACGTTGCGGCTGGTTACGGTAACTACATTTCATTCTTAAAAATAGGTACTAGTTGTAAATTCGTTAAATAAGATATTCAGCGTTCCGTATTTACGGAGTTCTTTGCAACCTTAATATTTTGTTTATATTAATATTGATTTTTAATAAAAATTTAGCCTATATTAAAACTTTAATAGTTTGATTAAAAAACATTTTTATTTATATAATACAAAATTATAGTTATAGGATACATCAAATTTTATTTTTCGAAAGTAATTTGATGATAAATGATAATGATAAAACCGGCAAAGACGCAATAAACGAGAATCTGTGGTGGGAATAATGATTTGCCATATAAAAATGTAAACAATTTGGTCTCTTAGTTGTAATGTCTTTGGTTTCGAATAAATTTATTGCTATTCCTCTAATATCAATTTGATGTAAATATTCTGATGAAAGCAAACGTTATAATAAATGTTAATTTGGCAAGTCGACGTTATTTTAGAACCAGGAATCGCCGAACAAAACTAACAGTCTGGAGAATTGGACAAACCGATAAAATAACCTAAGGAAACAGTTCAATCTGCGGAAAATTCGAGATCGAAATCGCTGAACGGATCATTTATCCCTCATTTGTTATTCGATTTTCTTTTCTCAGTGGCGAAACATTTTTTTTCTATAATCGTTACAAAATAAGTTTTTTTTTAATCTATTTATGTGTGTATATGTTTCTAATTATTCAACAAAAAAAAGTGACATTAGAGGGACACATAGTACC
>OV651815.1:10827986-10845565 GCA_927349885.1 Psylliodes chrysocephalus
GATTCATTTTTAAACAAATAGGTAATTTTGTTGGTTTTACTTGCTGTGCAATATTCTTTATCGCAACAAAACGCGAGTTATTTAATGTTTTGAACTGTCAAAATACAATGATCACAGCCTCCTACGATTGATGCTTGCTGACGCTGGTTATGAATTTCATACCATTTTAAAGCGCTCATAACGCATGTTAATAAAAACGCAGAAAAACAATTTTCTACCACTTGTAGTTATTCAAAACTTACGTAAAATTAAAGAATATACTATTTTCTATTTTCAAATGGTATTCCCATGCAACTACAATGAGTAGAAATAAGCAATTTGAAGGCCTAAATAATTGCAGCGAAACATTTTTTTACGTCGGGCCGCTTGACAACTTCAAAACTGAAATTATATTCGAGGTTAGGGTCTCACTTAGTTACCATGACAACTCAACAATCAAGGCGACAACACCTTTTATGTTTCACTGGTGACTTGGAGAAAATAATTTGCATTGTTGAGAAACGAAAAATAAATTTTAAAAATATTTAATTTTCAACCATAATTCGGCGTGGAATTTTCTTACCGAATACCATGCGAGGTCAAATTAATATCAGGAAATTTTTTCTCGCTCATGAATATTTTTAGAAAATTTCATGAGCTCGAAAAAATTTCCGGAAATAATTTGACCTCTAGTGGTATTACTAGTGAAAATTTGTTTAGTCGACTTTATTATCAAATAATTAACCATATCAAGCAATTAATTCTAACATCTTTTTTTTCGAAAACTGTTAATACATCGTTAAAACTCAGCCACAACGCAAGTTTCTATAGATAGATCTAATCTTTACTTTCTTTTTTTTTTTTCGAGATTTAGACATTAGTAGTGATGTAGTTATATACATTAATCACCCACCCTCTATTGTAAAAATAGAAAAAATTTAAGCCGCCACTGGTTCTTCCGCTCTAAAACACATCTCTGATATTTGAGTGAATCGTACTGAGAAAAACTAAAACATATATTCGAATCGTTTCAATTTCTGTTTCTGGCATATTTGAACGTTAACTCTCTATATAATATGAATGCTTTAACTTTAGCGGGGCTTTTCCAGTCGTTCAGCTCATTCTTTCGCTCTGCGACCGAGACCCGCGCAAATCAAGTGCTCTGGACCGCATTATAATGCATATATAATGTTATATTGCAAAAAAGTTCGAGGCTGTGTTCCAACTACATCAAGCTCGTTTAATGGAGTCGCATTAAAGGCGGGATGAGGACCAAGGATACGCCATGCCGTTTCGTTTTCGTATTTTCTGATCTCAACGGTCCCTGTCATTCGTAGTTGAATTACATTGCACGGATTTTATGACAATTTGATGGCTTTCTTCTAATAATTGCGGATGTTTGCGGAGGAAATAAATTGTTCCATGTACTTTTTTAAAAATCGTCTCTTTGGCTGAGCACCAGAATTTTCTTTTGAAATAGGTAATATTATTTTGTTTAACGGGAGTGGATAGATCTTCTAACGTAGGGCTAGTTGTTCAACGCTGAACCAACCAGATACAGTTGTTAACCACCCCCTCCTTTCACCAAATTCAAAATATAGTGTAACCTATCTGCTTCATATACAGGGTGTCCGGAAAGTCAATGATAATACTGAAAGGTGTGATGGACCAACTCATAAGCTTCCAGAAAAACATAATATGACCTCAGTAAAAAATCGATGATTTTTGAGATATTGCCACTTTAATAAAATTCGTTAAAATCAAAGCTCCTCTATTTACCTTTAAAACCCGGTCATACATTGCAAAGAAACCTAGTGTAGTCGTAAATAAACCGACATGCGTTGCCTGGTGCGCTGTTGCCAGGCTGTGCAGTTTATCTGTTTCATATTTAAATGTGTTTTTAGCTATGACTCACTAATAGCAACAAATTTTATTAATTAGAATAGTTTCTAAATATATTGCGACACATCAACGTCCCCACCAATTCATTTTCGTACCTAGTGCAGTGTTTCCAACTCCGACGCATTGTGGGCAGAGATGTTGCAATATTTCCCGAAACATTTCTAGTCTCTAAATAAAATGACTTGTAACAGAACAAAAAACGTATAAAATGTGTACGAAGTAGATTACGCTATTTTAACCGCTTTCAACAGACTTAATATTTTAGCAGCACCTATTTTCAAACCATTATGCAGCACATTTTCGTACCTATCGTTTTTACATACATACGCTTTCTATAATAATAATTTGTTTATTTGTAAAAATGTACACACAATAATCAAGAAAAAATACATATAAAATACAAACAAACAGTAAATGTCCACAAAGTCAGAGACTGTCCGTGGTTAAGATACTATAAAGTATAATTTTATAATTAAATTATCGAGATTAATGTTAATAAAAAATACAATAATAATAACAATCATAATGACAGCAACAATATTTAATAATAATATTGATGATAATAACAATAATAATAAAATAATAATAATAATAATAATAATAATAATAATAATAATAATAATAATAATAATAATAATAATAATAATAATAATAATAATTAATAATAATAATAATAATAGTAATAATAATAATAATAATAATAATAATAATAATAATAATAATAATAATAATAATAATAATAATAATAAATAATAATAATAATAACCTTAAAAATTATATTTAATAATATTAATATTGATGGTAATAATGAATAATAAAAATTATTTTTATTGTTATTACAAAAAAATAAAAAAATATACTTTAGAAAAAAATAAATTTTTTATTTGTAGGTACCTACTTTATAGTTGACTTTTAGTTACTGGTTAATACGTTAATTCGATTATTTTTATTCTATGCATGGAGAGTATATGTTCTTTTAGTCTTGTCTTAAACTGAGATATCGACAGAGAATTTTTAATTTTTATGGGTAGTGAATTTAAAACCTTGGGTGCTAAAAACAAATGGCTTTTTTGTCCTACTGTTTTACGGGCTGCTGATTCTTCTAATTTATTCATTGCCTTGGATCTTGTTTCATATTTATGTGTTACATTTTTAAGAAGACTCTGATTTTTAAAATAATAGTTTGCTATTTTAAAGAAAAAGTTTTGTTTAGGATCAAGTATTTCTGCTTCTTTATATAATTGGTCAGATGGGTAAGTTCGTTCTTTTTTTAATATAATTTTTAAAAAATATTTTTTTATTACTTCGACTTTGTCCATATACACATTTAAGGCTCCACCCCATCCTAATATTCCATACGTTATTCTAGAATGAACTAAAGCGTAGTACAACATTTTTAGGTAAGGTAATTCTAGTATTTTGGAAAGATATTTAAACTTAAATAATAGGGTTCTTAGTATATTTACAATGTTATTTATATTATGATTCCAACGCAAATGACTATCAATAATTATTCTTAAATATTTCGTTTTATTTGATGAACTTATAGTTAAAGGCACCTGATTATTGCTGATGATTACTAAGTTGTTATATACCGGTAGATTATTTTCATAGCTAACTATTGGTAAAAAGAATGTTTTAGAGAAATTAATTGTTAAGAGTTTATGATTAAACCAGTCGAATATGTATTTTAAATCATTTTCAACAATTACTTTTAATTCTTCCCAACTATCAGCAGAATAGAAAATAACCGTGTCATCAGCAAAACTAATTATCCGACCCTGATGATTTATTAATAGGAAGTTATTGATATATAAATTAAATAAAATAGGACCAAGTACTGTACCTTGTGGTACACCGCATTTTATTTGTTGGTAAGTGCTATTCGTATTATCTATTCTTACACTTTGTTGTCTATTAAACAAATAACTTTTAAACAAATTGTAAGCATTGCCTCTTATTCCTGCATCTTGCAGGGCTTCCAATAACTGTTGGTGATCAACAGTGTCGAAAGCCTTTGCAAGATCCAGAAACACTGCCAGAGATGGTTTACTTTTATCCAGAGCTAAATACATTTCTTTCGTGTAAGTTCGGCAATAGCATCCTCCGTAGATTTACTTTTTTGAAATCCAAATTGTTTCGGTGAAATTGTATTGTTTTTATCAAAAAATGATTCTAATCGTGACTTAATTATTTTTTCAAATATTTTTGTAAAGGTCGTAGTTATCGATATGGGTCTATAATTTGATGGTGTGCATTTGTCACCGTTTTTATGTAACGGTTTAATTGTTGCAATTTTAAATTGATTTGGACAAATGCCTTTTTCGATAGATAGGTTAATTAAGTAAGTTAGCGGGGATACTATTTCCGAATCAATTTGTTTAATTGTTTCTGCGGTTAGGTCGTCAATACCTGGTGCTTTTTTATTTTTTAATTATTTCTAATATTTCCTTTTCATTTGAAGGATTCAAGAATATTGAATTTGAACATACAAATCTCTTTGGACGAAGCGTATTTGGCAAGATTATTTGACTAGCTAAATTAATTCCTACATTGGAAAAAAACGTATTAAATATTTCTGCTATTTCAGATTTATCACTGGTTTTTTCATTATTTTGATTATATAACGCTTTAAATTCTTGTTTTTTGGGGTTTTTGTTTATAGTTTTCCATAAATTACTGGGATTATCTTTATTATCTTTTATCATTTTTTTGTGAAATTCTATTTTTGATTTTTTAATTATTGTACCTAATTTATTTCTATAATTAATAAATGTTTGTTTTGATTGTTCATCTTTATTTTTTTGATAGGTTTTGTAGAGTTTATCTCTATGTAGGATTGAAGTTATTATTCCCGAAGTAATCCAATTTTTTTTCTTATTTGTTTTTTTGTTTATCTTTAATCGAGTTGTATGTGTTTTTAGGAGATCTGTTATATGAGTAAGAAAATAATCCCATGCTTGTTGAACTTCAGTTATACAATACAATCCGGCCCAATTAAAATGTATTAAATTATTTTTTAAATTTTTGTAATTAATCACATCTCTATAATTATCATTTTTTGTTTCCGTGTTTGAATTTAATGGCATCAAAAACTTTAGTATACAACTGCGATGGTCATTGATATTACTGTCTAAAACGTAAGCTTCACAGATTTCTTCTAAATTTCGATTTTTGACTTTTACAAATGCATGATCTATACATGTTTTGGATGGCACCCTTGTATATTTATTTATCGTTGAAGTAAAACCATATTCACCCAACATATTTAAGTATTCCGTTGTTACTCTGTCTTGTGAAAAAATATTAATGTTTATATCGCCTATAATGATATTTAAGTCGTAATTATCGTTTGATGTTTCTAAAAAGTCGTACAGTTCCCTAACAAAATTTTCTTCATTTGTGGATGGAGATCTATAAATGAATAAGATTAGCATTTTATACTTATCATTGATAACTTCAATAACTATTACCGTACTCTGATCAATTTGTTTTATTTCAAAATTGTACATAATAGATTCTTTTAAATAACAACTTTTTAAATACTAATATAAACTATGGCAAACACCAGGCAAACACCAGGCAAACACCATTATTATTCCTGAAAATAAATGCAAGGATTTTAAAAGCGTTAAACGTGACACCACCGCAATTTAAAATAACCTTGTTTCATTCATACTATACGTCACGGACGTCACGTATACTATTTTATCCATCGATAGTTTGCGACGTTGCGATCCAGTAAATTGTTACATATTGGGTGTTTATGTTAATCTTTAGCCTTTTTTCGAAAAATTTCGGCTTGTGTATAGCTAACAACATGGTTCGCGAGTGCCTTTTGTTCAAAAAAACTGGAAAATTGGAAAATGTGGGTGCTAAATTAACTTTTCATAAGTAAGGTTAGGTGATGATGTATTGCATTATTCAGTAGTGTAGATTTAAAGATTTTTACCGTAATATCAAATGTATTATCTACTTTTGTTTTACTATTTTCTTTGATCTTTCAACGTTAATTTCGCAAAAAATTGTAATTAATAGAAACACTTTAGTCTGGACTATAATACTAAAATAAATATGCTTATGCTTGATTTTTAGATTCCCAACTGAAAAGCATACAAGAAATATTTGGCTATCACTTGTAGGACTTCAAGAAAATAAAGGTATTTAAAAAAGAGTATTCTGCTTGGAGCATTTTGACCCTAATGATATTTTTTAAAAAGCAAATGGCGCGAAATATATCAAGCCTGGAGCACTGCTGAAAATAAATCATTCATTGATTTGAGAAAGCTCATTTAGGTAACTAAAAACTTTCTTAATTATGTTTCGGAAATATTCATTTAAGTGTTTATCCTTTAAGATGAAAGTTGGTAGTTTATCTTAAACAGAAATGTTTATATTGTAAGTTCTTTAAATTTTGTAGGTGCTTTTTTTTACATTCTGTCAAATTTTTCGAATACGGATCATTTTAGGAAACTTTTGTATAGAATAAAAATTATAGATAATATTGTAAGTAACTTTTATTTAAAGAATTTTCTTTTCCAGAAGTAAATAACAAATATATTCCATAAAATATAAAAACGGCCTTTCATAAAGTACCCCCCAGATGATCCAAATTTGTTCAAAATCTAATTATTTCACCTCAGGCCGAAATAAAACTTAAGTTTAAAATTTAATGGTTTTCCTTTAATCATTTTTGAGTTTTCTTCAAAATTCGAAATTTACACAATTTCTTGAATATCTCGAATACGGTCCATTTTAGAGAAATTATATATAGAATAAAAATTATAGAGAATTGCAAACAACATTTATTTAAACAATTTTTATAAAAAAATAATTTTTTGCACCACACAATACACACAACACACACAACACACACAAAATACACACACAACACACATACAACACACATAAACAAACAACACACACACAACACACACACGCAACACACACAAACAAACAACACACACAACACACACACAACACACACAACACACACAACAAACACACAACACACACAATACACACACAACACACACACAACACACATACAACACACATACAACACACATACAACACACACACAACACACACAACAAACACACAACACACACAATACACACACAACACACATACAACACACATACAACACACATACAACACACACAACACACATACAACACACATACAACACACAAAACACACACAACACACACAAAAAAACAACACACACAATACACATACACAACATACACACAACATACACACAACATACACACAACATACACACAACATATACACAACATATACACAACATACACACAACATACACACAACATACACAAAACATACACATACACATACACAACACACACACACAACACACAACACACAAACAAACAACACACACAATACACATACACAACATACACATACACAACACAAACACACAACATACACACAACACACGCAACACACACAACACACACAACACACACAACACACACAACACACACAACACACACAACATACACAAAACATACACATACACATACACAACACACACACACACAACACACACACACACACACACAACACACACAAACAAACAACACACACAAACAAACAACACACACAATACACATACACAACATACACATACACAACACAAACACACAACGCAAACACACAACACAAACACACAACATACACACAACACGCAACACGCAACACGCAACACGCAACACGCAACACGCAACACGCAACACACAACACACAGCACACACACACAACACACAGCACACACACACAACACACAGCACACACACACACAACACACACAACACACACAACACACACACAACACACACACAACACACACACACAACACACACACAACACACACACACAACACACACACACAGCACACACACACAACACACAACACACAACACACAACACACACACACACACACACGCACGCACACACACACACACACACACACACACACACACACACACACACACACACACACACACACAGACATCATCGCGAAAATAGTCATGGGATCCCAAAACGTAAAAAACCGTCGAAAACTCGAGTTCGAATAAAATCATGATTCCTATACTTTCCTTATCTGTATACAGATAGGAAAGTAAAAATGGAAGAAGAAAACACAATTTTACCAGTAGCTTCATCTAGTGTTTGGAGCAAGTAGCATAAAAAGTTTTGACCTTAGTAATTCACGTGGAACCTCTATGTACTTTGTGGTATTACCGGTGTTACTCAAATGGTATTACTCACAAAGCCCGTATCCTCTGGAGACCCCACGCTAATGTAAGACTTTTAAACCAAATTACGCCACCTTGTGTTTGGAGCAGGAACTAAAATGACAATTGATAGATGGAGTAAGAAATCATAATTTCACCAGTAGCCCCATTTAGGGTTTGGAGTCAATAGCATAAGAAATGTCAGTTAGGAATCGGTTTGGACCTTGGTCATTCACGAGGAACCTTTATGTGCTTTGTGGTGTTACTCCAACTACCTTTGAAATTGCACATGAAAAAGAGCGGAGAAGACAGAAAGAATTCGCGGGGATCTCAGCTGTATACTTTATTTTCTGACTATTTCAGTTTACGAGTGGTTCAGAGTAAGAGTAGCTACTGTTTACAAGTCGGAAGACTGAATGTCCTTTTGATTTCTGTAAAAATGACCAGATAATTTACATGAATTTGAGCGTTTTATTCGAATTCAAATTTCGGCAAAAAATGATATATTTTGAACTACGGGGGTTCTCGCAAATGTTTAAAAACGGGAATATTCTTGAGAACAGGTGGAAATTAAATGAAACTTAACATTTTTATAATTTAACTGAAGGAAAATTTAGTGACTTCGATACACATTACATAGATCAAAATAGAAATTATGCGTCTGGAATATTTGACAGTTCATGCGGAAAGTAGATATTCACACACGGGGGGAAAGTAGATTCTCATCCCGATGCGTGTAATATAGTGCGATATGTGTCATATAGTCTTTTCTCGGTCTCGATATCGTCTCAAAATCGAGACGAGAAATCTCGAAATTCGTGTCTTGTAAAAGCCTATTTTGCAGCTATAAGCAAAATTATGATTCCAAGTAACTTTCTGAACCAAAATTACCGATGAACACGTTTCAACCAACGTAAAAAAATATTTAAAGTGCAATTACAAGAATCAATTAAATTAATGTTAACATTTAGGTCGAATTAAAGCATTTTAGGTACACACCACTATAAGTATTTCATAAACGGATTCTGGCATATTCCGCTTGCTTTTCCGAGGCGACTTTTCCGATGCAGCTTATCCGGCCACAGCCGCTCAGTCCGCCTTACTACGAGTATGATATTAATCTTCAAGCTTCTGCGGTTGATGTATATTATATTGGATATTATAACCGAGGAAAAACCAAAAGCTAAAGCTATAGGTAGTCTCTTTCTGGCGGAGCAGCGCGCCTGTTTCCTTCCTCCTTCTTGAATATATACAAATACAGAGCCGGTACGGATATACATGAGGAACAGAAAATCATATGGCCTCGAAGAATTCACTTACAATAGATTGTAGATTTTTAAACTACAATCTATTATTTAAGCTAGAATATTTGAAAGAAATAATCAAGATTAATATACCAAGACCTTAATAATAGTCAGCTATTTTTGTTGAATCTAAATCTCGAGAATATTTAATATCAGTTTGATAAGACATAATTTTTGACATTAATAATGTGATTAGAGTCCGAGAGCTTTAGGTCGAGGGCTTTAATCAATTGATTATTAATGCCAAAATTATGTAGAGTCAAATTTTAAAATTTTCGAGAAAGTTACTAACAACAAAAACAGCAGAATATTAATCAAGGTCGTATTATATTTGGGACGACTATTTCACTAGACCAAATATTGACAATTTCTCTAGAGAAATAGTTGCTGATATTTGGCCTAGGGAGACAGTCTAGTTAAATTCAAATTATTTCATAAATAATTAGGACGTTTTATGTTTGAAGTAGGTATTCTACATTTTGACTGATTTTTCCAAACCTCTTCAGTGGCAAAACTATTTAAAATACAACAGCATACATATTGTGATTCGTTTATAAAGGAAGAAGAGAAGAAAATGTTTTCATGTTTATTTGTTTTATCACTTATCTTCGATATTTTTATACGCCCTTGTATATAAGTTGGTTTTTAATTCAAATAAAACTGAGACTGGGAATTATTCAACTTTAATTTTGGTTGTATTTTTTTAATTATTTAGTTGCTCAGGGTTTACAAATGGTGAGTTTTGAAAGCTCTTCTTTAAAACAAAACATAAATAGCTATGTGTGTATTAAGAGCGAAAAATCATACTTTGCCACTTGAGACAGAAACTTTTCGCTGAAAATGCACACAAGATTTTTTCTGCAATCACACTATTTTAAAAAATAGATATAAAAACTGAAAATGTGTCGTACGTAGGGGAGACTGGGGTATAATGATCCCTCGAGGTTAAATGATCTCCACGAATATAAACAGGGGCTGGTAACTCAAATGGAAAAACATGAGGACGGTAATTTAGCACCACTCCAATTAACGGGATGGCGCTCGTATCGAAATGTCATGTTAGTTGTCAGCTTGTCAACAAAACTTCAAACTTGGAAAAATTAAAATGGCTGTTGCATTTGAAGGTGTATTCGATTTTGATTCATCTAGATTTATTTTTCAACACCTTCCAATTTCAAGCATGTTTTCATGAGATAGGAACATGGATTTCAGCAACGAACAATAAAGCACTCCCAGATATTGGTAGTGATGCAATTTATACCACGTATTAAATATGAGGTCGTCATATTAAAGATAACCAAACAATTTGTAATAAGTGTCTTAAGAAAAATGCAGCTTGTACTGGCATCAATGGTAAGTACTATTTACAAACTTGTTTTTGAATCAGTGTTAAATTAATTGATTTGTTATTTAAATTTCTTTTTGTTTTCAGTTTTTAAATGATCATTGTTGTAAAGAAAATGTTGGACCTCCAAAATACCCTGTCGATTGATAAAATATTTGAGCCTCAGCCATCAATATCAAAAGTTAACGGTTAAAGATGGAGGAATCTTGATTGCCTGCAAAACCAAGTCAGATAATGAAAAGTTGAAGACTATTGTTCAAGAGAAAATGTCAAGCGGATACAGTATCAGAGAAATCGGTGGTATTCTTCAAAAAATACGTATCGTTGGCATGACCGTTAACTACTTAACAGAAGATCTTTATAATTATCTTGTTACATGTAACACAAACATTATTTCTGAAATTTGTGAAGTTAAAATTGTAAAAATCTTTCCAACTAAAAAAAATCCTAATATATTTCAAGCTATTGTACAGGTAGATAAGTTAGTGTATGATCGGGCACTAAAAACAGGAAATTTATTTGTTGCTTATGACAGCTGCATTGTGTATGATGCACTTGAAGTGTACAGGTGTTTCAAATGCAATGAGTTTAACCATTCTGCACAAAGATGCACTAAACTCGTATCTTGTCCAATTTGTGGTGAGGGTCACGACCTAAAAGACTGCAAATCTAAGAGTAAAAATTGCTCCAATTGCGTAAAATTAAAAAATCCAGTTATAATGACTGATCATGCTGTATGGGATAGGGACAAATGTTCGGCTTATATCGATACTCTGAATAAACTTAAATCTAACCTCGGACTTGAATAGCAACTACAGACTAATTTTCTACTGACCCCGGTAAACTCATTTCAGATCAAGTCAGATTCTAACGATAATGAAAACCAACTATCAATCCTTTATCAGAATACTCGCGGCCTTAGAACAAAAACAACAGAAGTTTTTAACTCTGTTGTTCAAAGTAATTGTAAAATTTTTGCCTTAACTGAAACTTGGCTGGATTCGTCAATAATCAACTCGGAATTATTTAGTACAGAATTTAATGTTTTTAGATCTGACAGAAATTTTTCAGTAAGCGATAAAACAAGGGGTGGTGGAGTGCTGATTGCGATCCATGAAGAATATGTCTCTACCATGATAAATCTTCAGGAATATTCTTTCCCCGTTTTCAACTTTGTAGACTGCCTTTTAATAAAAATTAAATTTAAGTTTACGCATATATATTTGTGCCATTTATATATACCACCATAAACGCCTCGAGATGAATTCGAAAGCCTTTTTGAGTCACTGGAATCATTGAACTTTTTGTATGGTGGTAAAATTCTAATCCTTGGTGATTTTAATATCGCCGATTACGTTTTATCTCTTTCTATCCCACAAACTAGCTATAAGCTAACAGTTTTAAATAATTTCGTTGATGTCACAGATCTAATACAAAATAATTTTGTTTTCAATAAATTTAATAAACTTTTAGATTTGGTATTTTACAACGGCCGCTGTATTGTTGAGAAATCCTTAGATCCTTAGTAACCGAAGATAACCATCATCCAGCTTTAGATATCAGTTGTGAATTAATGGAAAAACTTGACAACAAAAATAACCTAGAATCTTTTTATACAAATTGTTATAATTTTCGTAAGGCAAATTTTCCACTTATGTATAATATGATATCAAATATTGACTGGACTTTTTTAGAAAGCTTTTATAGTGCCGATGATGCATGTACATATTTTTATGGAAAGTTGTATAATGTGTTAGATCGTTGCGTACCCAATTATTCAGCGCATAATAAAAATACATATCCTCCTTGGTTTAATCCCAGTATCATTAAAAAAATAAGAGAAAAATCAAAATTTTGGCGTCAATATAAAAAAGACAATGATATCAGGGCTTTCGAAAAATTTAAGCGCATAAGAGCTGAAGTTAAAATTGCAATTAAAACGGCACATGAAAATTATCTGTTAAAAGCAGAGAATGATATATCTATTAACTCTAACAAGTTTTGGGCCTACGTCAACAGTAGAAAAAGTTCTAGTAAAGTTGCTAATAACATGACCTATGAAAATAATACACTGGATAATCCTGCTGACATACTAAATAGTTTTGCTGATCTTTTTAGCAAGTCCTACGTTCATTCTAAAGTTTCTCATGTTGATGTGAATGAACTTCAATCAACTTGTTTAAATATTGACAGTTTTGACGAAAGCCAGGTACTTGACGCATTAAAATCTATAAAACCTAAGCGTACTACGGGACCCGACCATATTCCTGCGTTCATTTTGAAAGATTGTGCCCAAGTACTCGCTTATCCTCTGACAATCTTGATCAATATTTGCATCCGTTCTAGTACTATTCCGTCCATGTGGAAGAGCTCTAAAGTATGTCCGAAATTTAAAAATGGAAATCGAACTGACATTAAGAACTACCGACCTATTTCTATTATTTGCAATTTTTGTAAAGTATTAGAAATATTACTGGAACGCAGTATTTATCAACATATAAGGAATGCGTTATCCACTCAACAACATGGATTTGTAAAAGGTCGATCAACAGTAACGAATCTCTCAGTCATTACTCAGCATATAGCAGAAAATATCGATAAACGTATTCAGACTGATGTTATTTATACAGATATGACTAAAGCATTTGACAGACTTGACCATGCAATTTTAGTAAAAAAACTGTCTGCTTTTGGACTCTCGGATAGTCTTATTGACTTACTAAAATCATATTTGTGTAACCGTTCACAAAACGTTCAGCTCAATGGGTTCAAGTCTGTTAAGTACCTTGCCACATCGGGTGTCCCTCAAGGGTCGAATCTTGGCCCACTCTTATTTAATATTTTTATAAATGACATTGGTAGTGTAATTAATGTTAATTATCTACTGTATGCTGATGACCTTAAAATTTATGCTTCCATAAATAGTATTGCTGACTGCGAGCGACTTTCTGAAAATCTAAAACGAGTTAATGAATGGTGCCATAGAAATAATTTAAAATTAAACCCAGCCAAGTGTAATGTAATGTCGTACTCCTTAAAGTCAGATCCATCTTTTTATCAGTATATTGTTGATGAAACTCCCTTAAACAGACCAAAAAACTTCGCCGATTTAGGAGTCCTATTTGATTCAGCACTTTCTTTTACTGACCATGTCGATAGTATTGCATCCTCATCTAATCGTACATATGGATTCATAATCAGAAACAGTCGTGATTTTAAGAAAGTAGATACCATAAAATGTCTGTATTATGCTTTTGTTCGATCAAAGCTTGAATACGCGTCACTTATATGGAGTCCATTGTATCAAGTACACATTGGTCGTTTGGAAGGAATTCAGAGACGATTCCTAAAATACTTAAGTTTTAGACATGATCTAGTTTATCCACCCATTGGCACCCCACACGACGACTTATTAAATAAACATGGATTTTCAAGTCTCGATATAAGGCGAAAATATTTTTTTGTAATTATGCTGCATAAGGTCATAGGCAATCAAATAAACTGCGAATATCTATTATATATGCTTAATTTAAAAGTTTCACGTCTAGCCTCAAGATATACTGACTCATTTTACTTACCAACACCTCGTACTAATATTTTAATGAACTCACCGTTGTATAATATGTGTAATAATTACAATCAGATAAGTCAGGAATTGGATATATTCCACATTAGTATTCAGGATATCAAAAGGCATTATTTAGGATAACCATCATTGTACTTTATTTCTTGTAATATTTTTCATTTTTGTACGTTTCGTCTAAATATTTTTGTCATATTTTCCTATTCTGTAATTGGGTGTTACGTAGAATAGTGTATTTAATAAATAAATAAATAAATAAATAAATATCAAAAACTGATTCAATGCCATTGACATCAAATAAGAAAACACCCTAAAGTCTTCAAGGGTCCAAACGTGTGTAAGTTTAATTTATGCTCAAAAGTTAAATTCATTTATCACAGTGCCCACATGATGAATAAAAATTTGATAAATACAAGTGCTATATAAATGAATCAAGAAAACAATTATCGGATGAAGAAATGCTCCTCAACCTAACTAGTCGACTCGATGACCGTATGGCAAATTTTATCCACACTCAAATTTGCCTCGATAGTAAAAAAGGATGATGCTTCAACATCAATTTTTTTAAACTGATTTGCCACTCCAAGTCGCAAAACTTTTATAAATGTCTTGAGCACTTATATATATATATATATATATATATATATATATATATATATATATGCTGATTTTGTTACAGAAAACATTTTTGATAGGTTTTTGTTATAAATATTTAATTTAAATGGTGTAAATGCATATTTGATTAGAGTATTTCCATGTTTAAATAGACAAATTATATGATGCGGCGTTAATTTACTGTAATAAAAAAAATAAAATAAAATGCATTTTATTTCAAGTTTGAAATTAATGCAAAAATATAATGAAGTAAAATCAAATAAAGATATAAATTGGCAAAATATTTGACTAGTTTCAAATGATTTGAAACTAGTCAAATATTTTTCCAATTTTTTTTGCTTTATTTGATTTTCTTCATTACATTTTTGCGCTACTACAAATTTAAATTTCAAGAAGCCCGCTCGTGGTGGCCATATTGAATTTTAGTACCACTCCAATTTGATAGATGGCAAAACATCGACTCAGAATTTTACCATTGAGTTTCCCTTCTATTCACATTAGTAATCTATGAATATACACAAAACTAGCAGTGGCATCTGTTGAGTAATAGATGAAGTATAGTCAAAAGACTAAATGCAGTGACCGACAACAATCTGGGAACAGTTAGGCTCATGTTAGCGCCATTTACACGTGCATTATTGTTTTTCTGATTTTCGATGTTATTTCGGGGCTTTGGATTATTTTACCCCATCCAGTTTTAGGAACCTAGCAATACGTTGATATTGATATGGATACCAATATTTGTTCTGGTTATTTTCAGGTACGCTATATCAAAGATGGCTAATGGCGCAGAACAAAATGATGCAGACAAAATGACGCAGACAAAATAGCGCAACGATAAAATAGTGCGTAAAGAACAATATATATATTTTTTAATTAATGTAATTTATTAAAATAATGCGTAATTAATACTGTTCCGAAAACATCTGTTCAGTCAATATTTGAAGTGCAGCTCCGTATCTCTCACATTATAGGATTCTATCTATTTTAGCGCTAAATAATGTTTTCGCACTGTACAAATTTGCGCCGAGAGAAATGCATGAGAGAACAGTCAGCGCCTGATATAATTAAATTAGGACCAATAATGAACGCCTATAAAGAGTCAAAACAGAGCGAAACAAATAAGCGCGTGACAAAATATTCCAGTATTCTAATTAAAATTAAAAAAATACTTAACTAATTTACCTAACCTTTGTAACCTAGAGCCATCGCGGGTTGATGCAATAGGGCTCCAGGCCGCACAATAGGTAAATTAGTTTTTTTTATTTTTCTTATTTTATGCATAATTTTTCTGAGTAGCAACCCGTGATGACTCCAGTCCGCATAGGTTAGGTACATTAGTTAAGTAATTTAAATTTTAATTTCGGAATTTATGTTTATGCGCTATTTTGTCCTACGCTAGTTTGTCCTGTGCTATTTTGTCCTTGCGCAAATTTGTCTTGCGCAATTTTTTCTGCACTATTTTCTCATGCGCCATTTTGTCCTCTGCTGTTTTGTCATGGAGTTAACACAGAGTGAGTATCTTTGGACAATACCTAATAATAAGTTTGAATTGACGTAACCCAGTCGTTATACCATTTTCTTAATGACTTTGTTCTGATCTATTTTTAAATAAAAAGAATGAGCAGCCTTAGCTCTGCAAAAAGGCCCTGTCAATTCTGGAAAGCTATTTGCGTATACTTTAAATAATCTTTTCAAACTGGAACAGCCCAATACCGCTAGTAAGTTGATAGTTAAAGATGCCAGTACATACAGAGATGATTGACAGTCAGAATTTTAAATTTTGGTTGCTTTTTTAAAAGATTTTGGTGTGTGCAAGCGGAGATGATGATGAACATGTCTGCTTTGGTACAGAAGGTACCTTTATAATATATTCCGGACTTATCTGTTAACTAATATATTATTTTATAAATAATAGTTATTATCTGGTTCTTATTTCTAGGTAGTTCTGCTTGAAATCACTATTTGATAAAGTATGACAAAATCATAATCTAGGATAATTGCTTGTCCTCTATCCAGGTGTCCCTTAAGGTAGTTCATTCGTAAAACGGCTTTTCTTAAGAATTCAATAAAATTAAAATATAAGGTTAATGAAAGTGTCTTTTATGTAACTAAAAAAAAATTAAATTTATTGACCGTCTGTGAAACAAGATATTAACTGTCAAAATATTCATAATTAACACTCTTGAAGCCTGTCATGTAAATAAGCAATTCATTTATTTCAAGATATCTCGAAAACGGTTTTTACTATATTTTTAAAAAGCTAATGTAATGTAAATCAAGAAGTTATAAACGTTTTTAAAATGACGCTGAATTTTTTGACCGTCTTAGTAAAAAGATAAAGATTTTTAAAATAAAAACATTTTTAAAGCAATGGACGCGTAGTTGCGTGAAATGATTACAATTTAGCAACATTGTATACGCTGCAATCAACGCGTGGTGCCAAAATAACACACGATCAGCTTGTTATTACCTCGCGACGTGTTCCTAAAAAAATAATTCGTCCACTGTATTTAAGAACTGGAATTATAGGTTCTGTTTGAACCAAAACAAACCCTTAAAATTAGTATGTGGAAGTCACAAA
>OV651815.1:10846065-10851065 GCA_927349885.1 Psylliodes chrysocephalus
TTTGGCTTTGGCTTTGGCTTTGGCTTTGGCTTTGGCTAAATTGGAACCACGTCCTTGTCAGCATTAGTTTCTGCAGGATCAGGACGATCAGTTGCATATCCTGGTAAAAACTCTTGATCGTCAAAAACGTCTCTATTGAAAGGGCTAATTCCAGACACCTTAAATCCCGCCATAATATTTTTCTGTGTTGCTGCCAGTGGCAGTGAGTTTCGAACTATTAATGGGACATCGTATATTGACATCGTGCGTCCGGGATTGCTAGTGATCCAGGAGTCACTAGCTGAATTAACGTAATGTTTTAATGGCCCATAGACAGACCGATCGAGAGGCTGGAAGCTGGAGCTTTACTTTTTAAATAATCAAGAGCAGCTACAGACAAATGCGAATCATGATTGCCCAGCAAAAGTAATACCGGTCTCTCTTTAGAACAACCAACGTGCTTGACAAAATGCTTAGCAAACTCCAAAAAGTGCTCTTTTTTCATCCAACCTGAAGCATTTGCGGTTCCAACTGCTCCAGGAGGGCCATTAGCGAGAAAATGTTCTCTGTAGTTAACCCTTGGGAAAACAAAGAACGGCTGAACAGAATTTCATGTTGCAGATACCGCCAAAGCCATAGTAACTAAGGTGCCGCGTTCCTGGGAGGTTACGCGTCCCACCTTCTTATATCCACGCCTGCCAACAATTCGGTTAGGCTTTTGCACGGTTGTAATCCCAGTTTCATCCATGTTTTATATTTGTGCTGCTTCTAATTTTAGGTGGTTGAGGACCGTTTGTAAGTTGTCAAAGAAAATTGAAACATTTTCTCTGTTAAAACTAGAAGCGCGAGCTAAGCTGGTTGCTTCTCGAGTTCTTACCGAAAGAGCACGATGTCGTTTCATGTAGTATGTAAACCAATCCTCTCCAGCCATTTTTGTCTTGTTCCAGGATTCAGGGTATTTAATGCGCAAAGCAGTGGCATAATCATATGCGAATTTTCTTACTTCTCTGACAAAAAATCCAAAATATATGTCGCTTGCCGTTTTAAGGTATTCCTCCAAATGATTTCCTTGTTGATCTATGAACACCTAAAAATAAGAAGATAATAATTATAAAAGACGTAAGGCGTTTTTTGAAGCTTTAATATTTTTAAAAATAATTTAAAATATAATATACCTGGCATTCCTTTAATATCCAACTTTTGTCGTTATTGGGGCATCGCCATTAATTTCTTCCTCAGTAAATTTTTTGCAAAAATGTCTCAAAGTTGTCTCCGGGATCTCAAAGTCTTTTGCAGTTGCCCTAATGGGATTTTTGTTTATTTTAACTTCTCTAACTGCCCTTAGCATGATATTTGGTGGAGTGGTACATCTTTCTGATGTTCGTTTACGAGAACGCATCTCGCTAAAATATAAAAAAAAATTAAAATATTTTATTATAAACTCGGGGTTTGTTGGGTTGGGTGCGTCAGCCAGCCCCTGACCACGTTTTTGTATGTGTGATGCATACTATTTTATTCTTAGAAAATCTAATTAACAACAAACCGCACTGTACACAACACCACTGATGCAATCAAACTGAAACGAACGTTCAAGAGTGGTTTTTTATGGCGGCTTTAAGACAAATCAGCCGGCGACGTTGCCAAGTGTACTGTTTTTAAAAAAATTGAGGTGCGTCAACCAACCTGGTGCTTCAACCAGCCCCGGGATATCCTACGGTTATTCCTTACAAAACTCAAGCCAAATATTGATAATTTGCTGTCAATCCATCAAGTACATCCCTCTCATTAAAATTATATTTTTTTTGTAATTACCATAGTAGAAATTACATTACGTTTTAAGTGTATAATTTTAATTATATTACGACGGTTATAACAATAATAATTAATAGTGTAATAATTTATATATTTAAATTTAAATAAATACCTACAACACAAGGAAATATACTATATTTCTTTTTACCATTCCGAATGGGACGTTTTCTAAATAAAATTTGTGAGAATTGATTGGTTCTTGTGCTGTAGATTTCAAAAAAGTAAAATTGGATGGAGTCACTTTTTCGTTTGGCCAACTTTGCTTTTTTGATATCCATTCACAGCGCAATCAATTAAAATTTAATTGAAAATTCCACACCTGTAATTTTGAACCAATCAAAATACGTGTTTTTGACAGATCACCATGGCAACGGAGGTATTTTAGTGGAAATTTTTTTCTAGTGGGGTACACAACAGCGAATTATACTGGAAATTTTTTGACGTTTACAATAACAGACCATTTTTGACAGACTGGTTTTTATTTGTTCACATAATAGGTTTAGTTTTGATACATTTTAGTTACAATGCTACGGTGTTTTCTATATTCTTCGGCCACTTCTTTTCTTCTTAATGGCGAAAATGCAGGACTTTGGATGCTTTGAATTATGTGTCTATGTCTAATAAAATATATATAATATTTAGACACTAATTTATTCACCTTTTTCCCATTCAGCACTTTGAATTTTGCGTAGTTTAGGTGCAAATATTCGTGGACAATTCGGAACAAATTTTCGTTTTTCAAGTTGGATCCACAATCCTCTATTAATCCGAGTAAGTAAGTCATGGTGCAATGATTTTTCATTACATCAGACAATTTCACGCATATTTTGCATAGCGTATGATTTTTAAATCGATTCATTTTTAAACAAATAGGTAATTTTGTTGGTTTTACTTGCTGTGCAATATTCTTTATCGCAACAAAACGCGAGTTATTTAATGTTTTGAACTGTCAAAATACAATGATCACAGGCTCCTACGATTGATGCTTGCTGACGCTGGTTATGAATTTCATACCATTTTAAAGCGCTCATAACGCATGTTAATAAAAACGCAGAAAAACAATTTTCTACCACTTGTAGTTATTCAAAACTTACGTAAAATTAAAGAATATACTATTTTCTATTTTCAAATGGTATTCCCATGCAACTACAATGAGTAGAAATAAGCAATTTGAAGGCCTAAATAATTGCAGCGAAACATTTTTTTTACGTCGGGCCGCTTGACAACTTCAAAACTGAAATTATATTCGAGGTTAGGGTCTCACTTAGTTACCATGACAACTCAACAATCAAGGCGACAACACCTTTTATGTTTCACTGGTGACTTGGAGAAAATAATTTGCATTGTTGAGAAACGAAAAATAAATTTTAAAAATATTTAATTTTCAACCATAATTCGGCGTGGAATTTTCTTACCGAATACCACGCGAGGTCAAATTAATATCAGGAAATTTTTTCTCGCTCATGAATATTTTTAGAAAATTTTCATGAGCTCGAAAAAATTTCCGGAAATAATTTGACCTCTAGTGGTATTACTAGTGAAAATTTGTTCAGTCGACTTTATTATCAAATAATTAACCATATCAAGCAATTAATTCTAACATCTTTTTTTTCGAAAACTGTTAATAGGTACATCGTTAAAACTTTTTTTTTTTCGAGATTTAGACATTAGTAGTGTAAAAATAGAAAGAATTTAAGCCGCCACTGGTTCTTCCGCTCTAAAACACATCTCTGATATTTGAGTGAATCGTACTGAGAAAAACTAAAACATATATTCGAATCGTTTCAATTTCTGTTTCTGGCATATTTGAACGTTAACTCTCTATATAATATGAATGCTTTAACTTTAGCGGGGCTTTTCCAGTCGTTCAGCTCATTCTTTCGCTCTGCGACCGAGACCCGTGCAAATCAAGTGCTCTGGACCGCATTATAATGCATATATAATGTTATATTGCAAAAAAGTTCGAGGCTGTGTTCCAACTACATCAAGCTCGTTTAATGGAGTCGCATTAAAGGCGGGATGAGGACCAAGGATACGCCATGCCGTTTCGTTTTCGTATATTCTAATCTCAACGGTCCCTGTCATTCGTAGTTGAATTACATTGCACGGATTTTATGACAATTTGATGGCTTTCTTCTAATAATTGCGGATGTTTGCGGAGGAAATAAATTGTTCCATGTACTTTTTTAAAAATCGTCTCTTTGGCTGAGCACCAGAATTTTCTTTTGAAATAGGTAATATTATTTTGTTTAACAGGAGTGGATAGATCTTCTAACGTAGGGCTAGTTGTTTAACGCTGAACCAACCAGATACAGTTGTTAACCACCCCCTCCTTTCACCAAATTCAAAATATAGTGTAACCTATCTGCTTCATATACAGGGTGTCCGGAAAGTCAATGATAATACTGAAAGGAGTGATGGACCAACTCATAAGCTTCCAGAAAAACATAATATGACCTTAGTAAAAAATCGATGGTTTTTGAGATATTGCCACTTTAATAAAATTCCTTAAAATCAAAGCTCCTCTATTTACCTTTAAAACCCGGTCATACATTGCAAAGAAACGTAGTGCGTAGCTATTTCGTAAATAAACCGACATGCGTTGCCTGGTGCGCTGTTGCCAGGCTGTGCAGTTTATCTGTTTCATATTTAAATGTGTTTTTAGCTATGACTCACTAATAGCAACAAATTTTATTAATTAGAATAGTTTCTAAATATATTGCGCCACATCAATGTCCCCACCAATTCATTTTCGTACCTAGTGCAGTGTTTCCAACTCCGACGCATTGTGGGCAGAGATGTTGCAATATTTCCCGAAACATTTCTAATAGTAAGTCTTTAAATAAAATGACTTGTAACAGAACAAAAAACGTATAAAATGTGTACGAAGTAGATTACGCTATTTTAACCGCTTTCAGCAGTCTTGATATTTTAGCAGCACCTATTTTCACACCATTATGCAGCACATTTTCGTACCTATCGTTTTTACATACATACGCTTTCTAAATAACAACTTTTTAAATACTAATATAAACTATGGCAAACACCATTATTATTCCTGAAAATAAATGCAAGGATTTTAAATGCGTTAAACGTGACACTACCGCAATTTAAAATAACCTTGTTTCATTCATACTATACGTCACGGACGTCACGTATACTATTTTATCCATCGATAGTTTGCGACGTTGCGATCCATTAAATTGTTA